>JAMKCH010070656.1:0-156103 GCA_023653785.1 Ophioderma brevispina | reverse complement strand
CGTTGGTTATATTATAAACATGAGTCGAAGGGGAAGGCATTGGGCTATGCTTGAAACAAGAACCATGCAGGGACGTGGCCGTTCCGAAACCCAATAATATGTGTCGGCAAAACCTCGATCCTGGAGTTGACCAGATGGAGGAAGGACGGGCAGGATCGCTCCTGCCTCGCTCCATGTATCGCACCTGCCTCGCTCCCGTATATGATATCACGGATAAACCGCATATCACCTTGTGCTTTATTCCGTAATGATCAAAAAAAAAAAAAATAGTGGGGGCAGAAATAACAGGACGTGAAATACCTTTACAATGTGAATTTGTAAAGCCATGCTCACTATGCTCACTAGGAGCACGTGTGGTTCCAGTTGAAAAGCGCATGACTCGTGATCGGTAGTTTGTGAGTTCGAGCCCTGCCCCCCGTGGCCAACGTGTTGTTCCCTGGGCAAGACACTGTATCTCGCTTGTCTCAATCACCCCAGGTGTAATGGGGAGCTTTAGGGGTAGTCATAACTTGGTGTCCGTGCCGTTTAATTGGCTGCCGAATTTCAATATGTGAAAAAATGTATTTATCCTAGCGGAATAAATGTAAAAGCCTTTGAGACTTTGGTATAAAGCGCTATATAAATACTGGCATTTTTTTTTATAACTTGGAAATCACAGGAACACTTGTGTTGGCATATTTTACATGAAAGATTAATGATTTAAATTCTTATCATTATCTATCTCCCTCTCCCCCTTTTAATACGTTAATAGAAAAATCCATCAATGGATCGTCGATCTTGACTCCAGCATTAACGCGTTCAATCAGCGGTTTATTTATCCTGGTGAGTATCGTCAAGACTTACTTATCCAAAATCAGTAGCACTTGGTTCTCGATTGTCTTTTTCAAAGACACCTGTTTCCGTTTCATTCAAGATAATGCAACTGTTTTTTCTTAATGTGATTGGGGCACGTTAGCTGCGCGCACAAGTCCCCAAGCATATATTTTGCAAAAATTGTGACTACACATTTAACATTGTTTAAAATTAAAAAAAAACACCCTTGCGTACGTGTGCGATCTTCCGAGACCGGCACCTTTGGCCCCTTTCTCCTGTTGCCAATGAAGTAACATTAGAGGCCTATGTGTGCTTTCCCATAATTTTAATGCTTTTAAACCAACTTGAGTCAAAGATTATATTGCTACTTATAACGGGGAACGGGCCATCAAGTAACTAAATATTCCTTCTCCCTTCTTTTTCCCGAAAATAACAGATTCTGTCCTGATGTTTATACACACTTTTCATGTCGTATCGGAAATTGTGTTGTCTTTCTTTATAATTACTATGTCAGGAACCACGATTAAATGGTCGGACTCAGAACTGTCTAATGAATACATCTCAGATGAAAGAGTGTAATTTTGTTTTCCAAAACTTTCACCTATTAGGTCTTATAGAGAGTGTTTAAATGATAACATTATGATTAATATGATTTTTTAATTTGATTAATTTGAAAAATACGATTTTTCTTTTTTGGTTTTTTTAACATTTTATGTAATATAAGACATTTTTTTCCAGTATTCAAACAAGCAATTAGGCATTTTTATCGAAACGCCTAATTTCTAAAAAGAGGGATAATTCCTCATAACTTTACGCAAGGAACATGACCGTAAAAAGAAATGGAATGTTGATTATCTTTTCGTGATGATTGTTCTCAATTACTTGAACTATCATAGTTATCATTTTAAAAACATTCAAGAAGTTGATGCAAATCTTAATCAACCTATTCAACGGGATACTAAGGCTTTATTTTCAATTTTAGCTGTGATTTCTCCAAAGCAAAACCACAGCATTTTTGTGGCCCAACAGCGCCATTGTAAAGCATAGTGTTCGACAACTTGCATGAAAAGACGACGTACGAATGCTCAGATGTTTTTAATCCCAATGACAATTTTATTAAATCGTTTACCTCCTAACGGCACGAATTTGACAAACAGTATTAAAAATTGCAGAAGTATGTTAGGTCTATATTCTTCAGCGGGTTTCATAGTAGGCCTACACGCTTTTTAAAATGGCTTCAAAATCACGAATCTGGAACACACGCCCTTGCTTTCCCTTTCTCACTTTTCCTAAACTTTTTTCTTCCCTTTTCTTAAACCATAAGATTCTTTTTATTGATTTTCATCATACCTCCCAACAACCTATCAAAAATTACAAAGAGGGAACAAACATGCTCAGTACGTTTTTGAATCATGCGCACATTTTGCGTTCCTGTTTTTTTTTTGTTCGCGTGGTTCCTTAAGCGTTTGCCATGCTTGACACTTGTGGCGTTTTCCACGCACCTCAATAACGCGTTGGTATTTTAGACCACTAAAAATGCCGTTATTTTCGAAAAATCCAACAGAAAAGTAGTTCGTTGACCCCTACTTTTTTCTTCCAGTATTCGACAATCTGTTATTTGCGCAACTTTTTTATTAAAATTTGGACAAAAGTTATCGAACCGATTTTTTTTTTAATATTCAAAAATGTCCAAAAAAATGGAAAAAAAAAAAAATGAATTTTCCATAGACGTGTGTACAAATTTGTTGGAAAAACATAGGTGTTTTAATAGAATTGTTCTCAAAAACGAGTTCGGTGACCCCATATGTTTTTAGGTTTCTGATATTTGAACGTACATCGCTGAAAGTTCATCTATACAAATTTTAAAACAAACGTACGAACGGATCTATCGTGACCAATCACCTTATAATAACATACACCGGATAAAGACACCATGCCATTATAAATAATATCATAGATAATTTAGGCCTTCAAAAAGTTCTTCACTATTTTCCCGTCCGAGTTTTTTTTAGTTTAACTCTTTGAGACACGTCTCAGCCTTACAAACCTGATTAAGTAAAATTGAAATTACTATAAAAATAAACAGCCTTAAAATGTGTATTACACACTAAAATGTTGGTAACTAGGGACATTGCTGGCAGAGGTTGGGTACAACCTTGATCAATAATGGTGGGTTAATTTTTAACTCAATCTTGGGTAACACTGATTTCATTTAGAAACCCCCAAGATGTTTGTATAAATGAAGCAATTATTGAGTAAACTTTACCCCACCGTCAACTCGTGCTCCTTATTTATCCGAATTTTAGAGTCTAGGAGTACAAAATTTCCTTTCCAACCCGTTTTTATAGATGAGCTTACACTGAGGGTGTAGGTCCATTTTTCTTTCTCTCAGAATGATCTTGCCGTCTGATTTGTAAGTCTAAATTCAGTCACAAGCCGCTAGTTGTTTTTTAAGATCCGCCAAACTTGGGCGTGTAAAACATTAGAATAGCCAAACCGCTTACAGAGCCACAATGGCGATCCAGGATTTGAAAAATGTCAAATTACAACCGGTGGCTTGAAAGGGGGCGCTGGTAAACATGGTTCCAAATAGCTCAAATGGGCTGATTTTGGCCAGAATTTTTGGCAGAATTACCGGGGGCGCGCTGCCCCCCTCCGCCCCCTCCCTGGCTCCCGCGCCTGGCCACAGCACGCCAACATACATATTAATTTTGGTTCAATAATCATGTTATATATGAGAGGACCAGACGTACGTGCTATGTGCCGACCCCGTATTATCGGGAGCTCTGCATTCGTCCTACAGGGAAGATCCGGGTATTCATTTTCAAGTTGGCCAGCTTTGACTCTTACCGCTTTATGGAACATCGAGGTATTGTTTTGGGCAGAATATCAACCGCGATGAAATAGGAGATATTTGTTTTTTTAAATAGAAATATATCATGGTCATGGTTTTATGTGGCTTTTAATGATCAAATATAAACTTGCATTCAGCATTTTAGGTGACTAACTTTAATTTTAGTTTCCGTAATTTTAACTATGCCAAACATCAGTGGTAATTTTCCAAGTCTGGGCTTTACTCGATGCCACTTCCTGTTTAGAGGTAATCAGGGTTGTCCAAAAAGTGGTGCAAGCCGAAAATCTCCGATTCATCTCCCACACGCCGAACTTGAATTTCTTTTCATGGAGGATATTATTATACTCTTACTCTTTGGAATAACCGTACAATCTCATACAATCCGCCCATACAAGCCAGAGATATCACGATTTAAAGGACATAACACGCTAATTTTTAGTTTACATATGTGATAAATTATGTTCAAACAATTATCACATTGATATATTACACCAAATTTATTAGTCTAATTAAGAAACAAAAGAATCGGGAACTGATGGTCGCATCCATGTTACCAATGATCTCACGGCCATAGTGACATTTTGGCCATCTCGCGGCCACTTCTACGTCATGTCTATAGTTTGGTCCCCATGTATCTGTCAAAGTCAAAGTAATTACTTTTGAGTATCTAACCTGTTCTAATGGTTTGACACGTAACTGCAGTGATTATATTGCAATAAAGAAATAACTACTTTGACAGATTACCTCGACCGCATAACCCCCAGGCCGCGCGCTAAGTGGCTGTAAACCTGCCTATTAACAAAACGGGGATCCGTCTTCTCATTACAGTCCACGGTAAGGGTGTTTAGCCGGCTGACCTTATTTAGGTTTTCAGTTTTGTAGACTTATGGTGATCCCTCTTTTCACATTCATGCGGGACAATTGAATATTAATTATTAAAGAACAATATACAGATGTATTAATCTTAAAAGGAATGTTATATGGAATAACAGCCATTTTGGAAGAAGGTGTTTGAAAAGCGATCCTAAAGGTATTTGATGACGTCACGGGCATTGATTGGGTTTATTATTTTGCTTCGGGGGACCCATCCTGTAAAATTACGTACTATCCCTAGATTTGAAAAAAACAAAACCGCATTATCGTCATCGTACTCGGTTTTTTGAATCAGTAGGGAAACGGTAAATTTTGTACTGTTTAGACATAATAAACCCGTGCTTTTGGAAAAAATAATAGCACACTGGGCAGAGGGCCATGTAAAGCACTTGAGTTAACATAGTCGGATTTATAATATATCGGTCGCCCCGAAGAGCAAACTGCTACCTGATACCTGACACGATGACTTGTAACCTGACACGTGACACCAACTATTCATCTCGTTACCGTTTAATAACTACAATCCTCAAAGCAGGCAAGCATTCTTTCTCCTCCGTTGTCACAGCGTAACGATCAAGATGTGAACTATATCTGTAGTAAAGACTATTTTGCAAATGCATTTGAAGGCGTAGTAAAGACAAAATCTGTCGAACCTAACACCTATAGATGATATCTATAACGCCTTCTATCGAACCTGCTTGATAGCTCGTCGTTAGAGCGTCGTGCATGGTACTCCGAAGGTCGCCGGTCGAATCCGGCCAAGCGCACATGGGTTTTTTTTTTCAACAACTATCGTGGCGCTGGCCATCTCCATGGAAGATTCATAATATATATATTTTCATGCAGTTCAAGTCATAGTTGTGGTACTTTTCAATGACGTACTTACCAGCATCGGGGACGCTATTATCTTAAATTTGTTTTTCACAATGTTTCACAATTCAAATCAATGCAAAATAATGCTCCTTATAGTGATAGCCATGAAACGGTAATAGTAGCAGTGTCATTCACGCTGATTTGAAACTTTAACCTTGCATGCAATAATACATTTGTGTTCCGAATTTGACACCTCACTTGGTTAACATCCAGATTTCAGGTGATGAATTTCAGCTGTGCTTTATTTGTTTTATGTATTAATTACACACAACGTCCGAAACTTCCCCTTGCAAAAGTAATCTCTATCAAACATAATACCCTTGAACATACGCGCCATGGCTACAGAGGTATGCGCTCTGTAGCCATACGCACCGAACTAAGTCTAATATCAAAACAGCCCTATTATAATTATTAGACAACCCCAAAACCATTTTGCACCTCCTGGATTTTACAAATACGAGTTGCCACTTACTTCGGATGTAAAGATTTTCCAATGAAGAGTAGAGTCAATTGAAGTCCCTCCTGTCCCACATCACCGTTCAGCTGGCCAGATCCAAAATAGTGTCATTATTCCACGTTCCGCCTTGAAGGTCTCAATGATTATTACGCGGGGGAATTTTCAAGTGATTGTATAGCACGTGGCACTGGAGGACTCTTATCATATTAATTGCTCTACTCGAGCATTACATGCTGACTAACGTTTTCGGTTGCCATTTTAGTCCCTCTTTTGCTTAAAACTTAGGATACAGTGACATTTTGTGAGAAAAAAGGGGTTTGTTTTAATTTTAAAATTCTAACATTCCATCACACACCTGCTTTTATTGTTGGCAACATGGCTGCTCCCATCACCCCCTGAGAACAATAGCAAAGTGCAGCGTGATGATCTCCTTTACAGACTCTCTGTTTTTCACCTATTCCAATGGGATTTACGCAGTTAGTGATTATCGTTTTCGATATCAGACTTATTCGCGTTCAGTCGTGTGCATGACTAAATGATACCTAATACCTGAAAGTGATATGCTACTAAAATTACTGCAGTGCTTGAGCTGGAAAATATCTTACAGGGTATCTTCATAATAATAACTTTAAGCGGACAATACTCATTCTAAAGTGTTACCTGTTGAAATATTATTGCCGGAGTAATGCATGTACATTCAACAGATTTTAAGAAAGCAATGGACGTTGCTGAAAGT
The DNA here is from genome assembly GCA_023653785.1 of Ophioderma brevispina. NCBI lineage: Eukaryota > Metazoa > Echinodermata > Ophiuroidea > Amphilepidida > Ophiodermatidae > Ophioderma > Ophioderma brevispina. The sequence continues at coordinate 149,497 of JAMKCH010070656.1, read as the reverse complement.
GAATTTTTAGTTTGAAGTCAATTGTTGAAGTAGCGAATTAATAAATGACAAGTGTGGGATCGCTCTTAGCTTAGTTCTAATGCTGAAGGCACGTTCCTCCACCTGTGTTATTTATGAAACTGCTTCACAAAGATGACAGAACTTCGAAAATCGTATCTGTGTGGTCACATTGGGGCTGGACAAAAAGATCCAGTCAACAGTTACTGCCGATCAACGGACTTTTCATTCACTAAGATATTTAATTTCTTTTCTTCTTGTAAAAAAATGCGACTATGACATTCAACACAGTTCCACTTAGTTTTAAAATTTATATATTTATCACAAAAACTGCACAGTAGAAATAACAAAATAGACAGACGGCAAGTTTTGATTTGTGCTGATCATAATTGTTTAGAATGAGACTGTAGGCTCAATTATTTCACGTTTATTATTCCTAATGCCTATTGCCACTTAATAAAACTAAAAACTAATATCCTGTGCATTTGTATTTCCTTAGTTGTTATATTTAATGGTATGCCATGAATACAAGAGTAACATTCAATGTGTTGGAAATCACTCACCCGACAGTAGAACGGGCAAAAGGATGTTGGAATGGGTGAAAAACATGTGCCATTAATAATCGTTCATATCTCTGATTTGCGTGGGTGGATTGTAATGGGATTTGCACAATTTAATACCAAAGTTATAATTAAAAAATTATTCACCTGAAAAGAAATTCACACTTTAGTAGTTTTCTGATAAATCGGGGTTAATCCCTTGCACCACTTTTTTGACATCTGTACTGTACAAACTATTTTCGGGTTATCGTAAACGCAATCATATTTTACATGTCATATCAGTGATGTGAATAAGTCAGTCAAAATGTATTGCAGATGAGATGAGAAAAAAATACAAACTTCCTAATGACACGAAAATCTCAGGTTTGATGGTGTTAAAGGTCGGGACGAGGTTGAGGATCGGCCAGTGCCCCTTTAATACAGCTAAACAAGACCTAACGGCTGTCCGGAAAGTGTGTAGTCTTGTTACAGACTGCGAAACCATATTATCTAAATTAGTACTTACTGCGCGAGAGATTAACGTTACCAGTCCGTCATAGCGAATGCATGCAAATGAAAATAAATCTCAAATATCGTCCGGAAAACGAAGGGGTTCTATGGAGATTTTTGCATCAGAGGGTCGTTCCTTATGTTTTTGGTTTTTGGATATGTATCGTAATTGTGGGTCCTGAACCTATAGAACCTAACGAGAAAATTGAACGTTTGGTCGGGTACTTCGGTGCTCGCAAACACGGAAAAGGTGAACACGCAATCGCTACGCGAGCCGCATCCATCCCTTTTTCCCACAATGCCTTTCGGTATTATTCCAGTCTTGAGAATTTTCAAACGCTGACGCCAACGTTTTTTTTTTTCAATTTTAGAAACAGGATATACTACTTACCGGACCGCCGTAAACAATACCCCCCCCCGGGTTCGCCTTTCTCGTAACGCTTCGTATAATTGGGTGAGTGCGATTAACTACGATAGGTTTGGCTGTACCTTAACCCTAACCCATATCTATTAGTACCATGGGGAAAGTCAGGGTTTTTTTGGGTTCGGTTGTTTCCATATACAATCTTGCACTTGGTGTTTTCTTAAACAAATGTGTGTAAATCCAAAAATCATGGTGTCATTTTAAATTATTTATTTCTATCTTATTACATACAATAGCTTTAATTATTTTTTTACTGATTTTCATATTTTAAAGGCTAAAAGCTTATTTTTTTCTTTTATTAACCTTAAAAGATTATGTTATCATAGTATAGTAAACTTTTGATAACATGAAAAAGCTCAATATGGAATGTTGTGGGCAAAATTCTAAAATTAATTTGGGTGTTTTGGGGGCGGAAAGTTCTTTTTCTTATTATAAGCATTTTAGGTACTGAAAAGGCTGCGTTACACATACAGCAGTTACTGTTAATCATTACTAACCTGCGTAATAGCGCGATCCAATCCAATGGTATTTTTCCTAAAATACGCGCGCGACGGCGCGGGTCATTGTGAGAGCACAATGACTTCTCATAATGACTCATGCGTGTGACGTAGGCCGGTAAATAAATTTATTGGGGCCCTGAAGATGGATACACCATGGTGAAAACATTGCAAGATTGATTTACAAAATCAAAACCAAAAATCAACAAGGGACTTTCGAAGCCAATGGCAAAACAACTAAATGAAAAGAAAAGGCGACATTTCAGTTCACTCCGTTATATCAAACAACCTGTGAATATAAGTTAATATGCAAGTTCAAAAACAAGATGTTCTTGAAACATCGAATTCATTTCCCCACGTAAAGCTAGCTTGGCCTCCTGTTACCTGAGCATGTGAGGTGAACTCCCACTGGTACCGCGGCCGCGTTGCACAATACTAGTAAAAACATTAGATTAAAATGGATAGACCCGCAACACTTACATTTCAGTCATGTCATTTTAGCGGCGGAAAGAATTAATCAAAGAGTCCGGATAAAACGACGAAACAAAAAAGCCATGCCATGCCACGATTGATACCGAATCATGTACCACTACCAGTCTACAATGCAGGGTAATGATCAGTTACGATCCCAGTCGCGATCATCTTGCTGATGGGCAGTCCTGTGGCAGTGGATCTTTTCAAGTGTAAACAAGACGACATGGGTACTTTTTCACCAAAAAAGGACATTACCAAAATGTACATAAAGCGCTTGAACAATGGAAACTTGAGCTTAAAACGCGTGTTTGCGATCGCGTCGGGGAATCGAGGATTGTACAATGCACTGCACCTGCAAGAGATCACGAAAGTAATATGCAAATCAGGTCACGTAACGTGCATGTTTGGGGACTTCCCCATAATTTCCCCAGGGATTGCGGGCGTGGGGGGGGGGGGTGGAGGTCGGTTAGAAAATAAAAGTAAATAATGAGTGACCAATAAAAACAAATCCAAAAAAAATAATCAACCAAAACAAAGGAAAATAAACCAAATAACAAAAAAAAAAAAAAAATATGAATATAAATTAACAGGAAAAAAACTCAAAAACAAAGAAATAAAAATTAAAAAAGTTCAATCAACAAAATAAACACAATACCACAAAATAAAACAAATATGAATGTACAAATATTTAAAAAAATAATACAAATAAAACAAATGCAAATCACAAATACACCATACAAATACACAAATGGAAAAATGAATAATAAAAAATAGGCCTATATAAAAGATGTAAATGCACCAAGAATGCCAAGTGGATAAATGAGCACAAATATAAATAGCTGATTGAAGGATAATGAATTGACACGAATAAAAAACAAAATAAATAATAAAAAGACACAAAAAAATAATAGCAAAAAGAGGACAAATGAACAAACAATTAATAAAAAAATCAAATTAAAAATGGGTAATTTAAATAAATGTATCACAATATTGTTAAAAGAAACGTGGGCTAAATAGGTAAGAGGCCTAACATGCTAAGGACATTTTCATTCGATCAGCCACCCAAAACAGAGTGATCATACAGACTAGATATGGCTGAATTGAAAAGTTCTAAATCTCAAACCCTGACCAGTGATCTTCATAAACCATGTAATTGTAAACAGTGCACATAGAAATTGTTTGGGATGCTTCTAACAAATAATGCGTAATTAAATACACCAGTGCTCTTGTTTGTTGTTTTTGTAAATAGGGCCCGGAAAAACTTTGAAATCACTAACAGATGCCTGGGACGGTATTCACGGGCTGGGATGCCCGCGGGGAAAGGGTCATCATTTGCATGCATGTCATGACCATATCATCCTTATGACCTGAGTTGCGTAGACTTAGTTGCGGTACAGGAGAAAAATAGTTGAAGGTGCACCCACTAAAATAGCTTACCGTACAATTCAACACCAACAAGCTATGTAACTTACTTTGTTACGTTCGAAAACAAATAATTCCACCCGCGAATTAAAGAAACTCAAAGGAATCCCTGTGTTGCTGCCATGTCGTTGTCAGAGGAACTGGCCCAGCGCAGCCCGGGGTAAATTGTGATGAGTGATGAGGGATGATGATCATAAACTCACTACTGGAGCCCAAAATCTGCATCTTATGTCAGGCAATTAAGATCCGGAAGATTCAAAGGGTTGTTACAAACCTATCGCCAAAATGTATTTCAATATTCAACCGGACAGCCAGAAAGTGTATGAATTCAAGCCTGTAAACAGCGAACATGCGCGAAACACAGTCCAACTCTCTCCCCCACTTTTCCAGTTTTGACACTCTAAGGGCCCTGAAAACCTGGATTACGAAAGTTCAATTGCACTTTTCTGATTGGTCAAAACTGTTGTTTTACTGGGATTCCCTGGGATTCCAAAGACTTAACTATTATTTTTGAGGGGAGACTTGCTTTCCAATAAAAAAAACTGAATTGGAGTTTGAGAGATTTATTAGGTAGATATGAAAATATATTCGGTTTATGACCCAATAATAACTTGCACTATCTTTTTTCGGTCATTGTGTGAAATCTTTGGTGTTGGTTTTGGGCCCTCGGTAATTTTCCTCGGGAGATGACGCTCCATCGGAAAAAAAATACTCGGGCCCAAAACCAACACCAAAAGATTCACACAATGACCTCAAAAAAGATAGTGCGCAGTTATTAGGTCTAATAAATTAAAAGATTCAGTCAACAAAGGTAATATTTTCACTATTTTGGTTGCTTTTAAGAAGACCCGTTGGTGAGTTGTACATGTAACTTTGGATTTGGGGCATTAATTAATCACGTTAGGTTTACCTTACAAACAGAGAGAGAGACCAGTGTTGAAATAGGTTTAGCATGTGAAATATTAAAAGTACTTCTTACCAATAAAAGTTATTACTGGATGGAGCTATACACGGTTTTACCAAGTGGGGATTTGACTCAAGCCATCATGTTTGTGTTGCTTGCCTTAAAGGTGCAACGAGAGATTTTGTGACACCTAGTATTGGTCATAATAGTAATTTCATAGATATTAGACACTCATATATTTCTTACTGGTTATTTGGCTAGAGAACCATGTCTTAAAAGAGAGAAAAAAAACTGATTTTGATTTGCTTATATTTCAATAAAAACATAGGCCTAAGTCCAGTATTTGCTCCTATAGATACAAATAGAAATTTGACAGTTTTTGTACCAAAAAACATTTCTGAGCTTAGTCCCTTTCAGATGTGTATCTTGATGGAATGCTTGACATCAGGCCAAAACATACCATACATTTCGATTTTTTATTTTAGGGACACCTGATATGTAAATCTCTCGTTGCACCTTTAAATTAAGAATTTGGGATTTGGTATAGTAATCCCTTTACAGCTGAAACTTTCTAAACTTGGATGGTGGCAGAATGCCATCGACCGCCAGCCGACAAAGTGAGAAAAAAATAAGGTTGCTCCAAAATCAAAGAAAAAATGTCTAAAACACCGGCTCACTTTGTTCACTGTGGTGTACCTGTTGAATGGTATCAATGTCATGATACCTTTGTCACTTAATAAATGTTACATTTTCCTGATATGTCCTAGGATTAATCTTTAAATCTATACCAATGGTGTCAAGTGAATATGACAAATCCAACAGCAATTCACCTTTTGTTTTGTGTCGTCTGTTGTTGATGTAGTCTGTTATTGTTGGAAAAGGGGTTAATATTCGCATATACCTCAATGGTTTAAAGCAACTTTTAGTATAGTTAATAATTTAGGATGCCGCATGTGTTGATGAGGTCAATTGAGGCATAACTCGGTTAGCCTAAGTTGAAGCGGATCCAGTTGCGAAAGCCTTTTCTAGTAAACATTTCATGTTGCACTTTGGTTCCCAACTTTTATAAAATGTTGGCAACTTTGGATCCAGAAGCTCAAATTTTTGCTACTATTTTAGTTTCGCATGGGCTTCAACATTTCTTGAAAATATAGTCTCCCAAGATCCTCTTCCGCTCATTTGCAACAAAGTCCCGACTCCTCTTTTCACCAAAACCAATCAGTACTTAAAGGTTCAGTGAGATTTCAAGGCTTTAATGTATCGCATTATATGTAGCGATTCATATTAAACAGATTTTCTTTATTTTGGCCACATATTGCTTATATAAAACATGGCTGATTTGCATTGCTCAATACAATTAGCAATTTTCACTATTTGTTTACCAAAGAAAGAATTATCAGCTAAATCTTCGATTGGGTATATTTTTTGACATGAAAGCTTTACAATTAGTGCAGAACCCAGGTCTGTAATTGTTAGGGACACCTGGATATGAATCTCTCATTGCCCTTCAAACCCTTTGTTATGAAAGGAAGCCACCATCCCTATACTAAAATAAATAAAATAAATTCTGTCCTTTTCTTCCACTCTCCGTTGTTTCTTCTTCCTTTATTCATTCCTCCACTTCTCCCCCCACACACCCCTGGAAAAGAACCCCACATACGACAAAACAACAGTTTGCTTGGGTTGTTAGTCGGCCTGCAAAATATACAACAATTCGTATTTTACAAAAAATTGAACTGGTAATTACAGTACCCCGTACATCATTTCCTTTCTTTGTTCCCACATTGTAGCTAACTTTTGATGTTCTGAGGCTCTAAAAGCAGAGCCGTTTTTTGTGAGGAACATTTTTGGGGGGTTTGGGAATGACCAAATTGTATAGAAAACCATACGCTTTAAAACTGGCAACTTAATTACAACCTCCTTTTCCTTTTTAGTTTCCCCCTTTTCCCCTACTCTTTGGGTCCATGATACAGGAACCGAAGCGGGTTTTGTCGTTTAATGAGAAAATGTGGTGAGCGATACTCCAGATCGTCTTGAAATAATGAAGCAAACACTAATAACTCAATCAACCATTTCCTTTATTGGGTTAATTGTGGGTCTGCAGAGTATTATTTCTACAATTTGAAATTATACTGATCTCGTATCTCGATGATTTAAACTTTATTGTAGTTCAAGTGTCTTACAAACTAAGCCAACTCTTGGTGGCTCCAAAATGAAACATGGGTGTGAGATCTTTTTTTTAAATATGATCAACATAACAAGCCGTTTGGTTAAGGCTTCATTTTTTATGCATTGGTTGATTTTGTTCCACTTTTATGTCCAATTAAAAGGCCAATTGCAATTTAACCAAGTTCTATAGAACTTGCAGCCTTTATTCAAACCGAAAACTATAGAAAGGACAAAATTTGTGGAGAGGAAAATATTTATATACAACAAAGTTAATGAAACAGTCTATATGTCTGATTATTTGAATACAACAAATTTTAATGAAACATCCTATCGTCTGATTTATGTCGACATTATGAATATGTATGCCTACAAAATGAAAAAAAAAATCACCAATATATCACTATGCCCACACAAAATAGACACTTCTTAAATACGCCCAAAAATATCTATGAAGGATTATATGGGAAAATAAGGCCGGTGAGACAATACCAATCTTTTGTATTCTTGTTTCTTTCATTTCCCCATTCTGCCTCCTTAACTCAAAAAGCCTAGGAGGGGGTCTCAGTGGTCTATTTGTCAGGTTTACCCCTGCCTCATGGTTCTGAAAGTGACTCCTAACAAATTTTCAGTGAAATACTCTTCAATATTAAAATAAAATCATACCTTTAAAATAACCAATATGCAAGAGAACCCTTTTGTTACTACAAGAAAAAATTATACTTCGAGGCAAATTTGCTTTATGTCCATGTTAATTTCTATTTCTGCTGTCAATGCACCATCACACTCACACTGATTCTGATACCCTCAGCAGATCATCCTATTATTGTGGAATTTTATAGCCCCAAAGCGAGTTAGTCCCTATACTTTGCATAGCCCAGAGTCCCCTCTCTCGTTTAAAGGAGGCATGGGCTCCACCTCGACCAAAATCCAAAACTGCAGTAAACTGTACTAATATTTTATTGATCAGTTAATACACAACTGGTGACTCGATGAGATGAAATATAACTGTACCAATTTTAAATAATAGCAAGTTGAATTATCCTTAGAGTTTATTTGCTGTGTATAATAGTGTCCGTTGGCAATGGGCTCTTCAAAATTGTGATGGATTTATCTATTTTAATGTCCGATTCTTCAGAGACTCTTGATTTAAAGTCCATGCCAATCACTAGAACATCTTTTTAATTCTTAGTGTTTGTGTGTGGTGTTTTGTGAGCAGAGGAAGTGTGTCTTTCTTTGAAAGTCCCCTCCCCCCCCCCCCACTATTCTGAAAATGCGTTCCTCCATGTGGGTTTAGAAGGCAAATGGCCATATAGAGAACATATCCCCGGCTTATAAACCATAACTCCGTCATAACTACACTGATGTCAGAAATATTTTAATAACTATCACTGAACTGTTACAATATTTAAATATTAAGCCTCTTAATTATTTTATAAGTTAAACCTCGGTGATTAATTAATGTCCCCAATGCCCCAAATCCAATGTTTATATGTTAAAGTCAACAAAGGGTCTTCTTAAAATTGGCAACCAAATATGCAAGATTACACTTTGTTTGTACTACATCTTTATTTGTGATAATATTATTTTATTAATTAATTTGTTGAAAAGTGTCAATCAAATCCTAAGGATCAGGAAATGAACTTTCCCGCCCACAACAAACCCAAAGTATTTTAGAATTGCCCCAAAACACGTCTCTATTGAACTTTTACATGTTAAAAGTTTTTTAGCAACTATAAACCTAATAATTAAAGGTCCATAAAAGAAACATGCAGCAGAAAAGTGAGGTTTGAGCCTTTAAAATGTCAGAATCAGTAAAAATTAATATAAAACCAAAATCCGCCCCAAAACACCTAAGAACACATTTTAAAAAAATGACACCCATGATTTTTAAAATCCCACCCCCCAAATTTGTGATTTCGAAAAAAACTTTGTTGCAAGATTATATATGAAATTTTCACAAAAATACATTTCCCCATGTCCTATATGGTAACTCTCGTATGGCAATCGTAATGTTCTTGATCTGTGCTTTGAGTATACAATATGTTACAAGTTTTTAGTGTATAAACTATGGAAGAAAACGAGGAAGTCTTACTGCAATATTTATTTTGTAATATTTCACGGTATTAATTAATAACAAAATATACGATAAAAGATAAAACATGCAATTCAGATTTCACTTGAATTTTGAAAATTAAATACTTAAATATTACTTCAAAATTCACGTAAAGCATAGTACTTACTAGTTACATATTATCATTTTCGCCAGTCCTGTTTTGTTGGAATCTAAATGTGTCAAATTCCATCGTCTATTATACAATTGTACACAGTCACAAATTGTGTGACCATTGCAATATTGTTTAATAAATGGAATAATAAACAGATTTTAAAAATTAACAAAAAGAATGGTATAGGTAATCAATACAATAAGCTATATTGCCGATGCGTCTAAAATAACACGCTTGTGCGCTGACTTGATTAGCTTAGTCGAGCGGGTCGCAATCTTGCATACACCAAGAGTATGACCTGAGTATGACATATAAATAACAGTTTAAAGTAGTAATATTTAGTTAAAACATGCTAAAATTGCATTGATAACGAAATAATTTGTAGCAATTTAAATTTACCAGATTTAAAAATACTAATTATCCTCGTCACCGTCTATTTTAACATCGTATTACAAGCGTTTATTCCAAATGGGTTGTATTGATGCTTTGGCCATTAACAGTTATTAATACGAGCTAGTGTTAACGCTAACTTGCTAATGGATTGATAGTGCTTTGCTAAATAAGAAACATTTATACATGGGAGTGTTTTGCGCCACTGATCTCTATACAATGGATTGGAAACCTGGGCTTCGTAATTGAAGCACTGACGGCCATATTGGTAATCCAAAAAGAGCCCAAGCAGGTGGTTAAGAGCTGGTCATTTACACAAAATGTATTCCCATTGAAATGTGGCTAAGCCACACTGAAAAGAGAGTACAGAGTCAAGCCAATAATTCAGTGAGCTTATTGTATTTGAAGTTGCGCACCGTATTGCGAATGAAAATAATTATTGCTATATACATCTATGAAGATATAGCTAGATAGTAGATGAGGTCAAACCTTTAGGTCACAACTTGAGGTCACACCCTTTTTACAGTAGTCCTATCTGTAAATAAGTGAACTGATCAATGCACGCACGTAGGCATAAAATCGTGGCATGACTTTTAGATCTACCATTGTAAACAGGTATCTCCTATTTCGTTGTGGTATAAGATCTGTTAAAATAATATCTTTGGAAAGGCACGTATCTTGGTAGTTCCATGCCCGGTGACAACGGTAACAACTCTGAACATTTGTTAAGTTCCTTGTACGGAAGTGCATTTCAGAATGATTACCTACATTGTGCAATGCACGACTAGGACAAAAGTTCTCCGATTTCGGGTTAACAAGTAAACAATTGCACCAAAATAGATACCTTTCCCATATATATATTTCATCGCCAACAAATACTTGTTAGTAGTTTGGAATTTTAGTTAACAGCAACAAGTGATCAAAGTAGCGTGTCGTTTGTTTAATTAAAATTTATATGACACACACCATCTTTCAGCCGTCTTGAATAGGGTTATAAGCTCGTCAAATCCTGAAAATAAGGTGAGCTCACTTTGAAAGGTAAGCATATACATCTAACTATTTTACTTTATCGGTTTACTTGTTTGCAGTACAGTTTGTGCTGTTGTTGTTTCTAACCATTAATTTGATAGCAATAAATTAGCAATATGTTGCCGTAAAACAACATGTTGAATTAATAGCCTGCAGTGTAGTCCGTATGAATCGTAAACAGCTGAACAAAAATCCATGTAAAACATCTAGCCGTATTTCTAACTTTTTTAAAATTTTTAAAGGCTGACTCAAGATTTTTTTGCGTATTAAACTAGTCAACGGGAACTCTAAATATTTGAGATGAATTGGATTTTTCGTTTTGATGTTGTAAACATTTATGTTTAGTCTAACAGTACCATAGTATATTGTGTACAACAAAAATTCCGGATCCGGAATTTTATTACAAAGTTGGGATTTTCTCCATGAAGGAGATCGATTTGGCGCTTGCCAATTTCACAGAGTGATTAGCATGTGGATAAGCATTATTTCATATGCAAAAAAACCGTTTGTTCAAATAATGAGGTCGCTCTTCTTCAAGAAATCTCTGAGCCGGCCCTTAATTTGTCTCCCTGCTAGATCAAATCATGTAGTAGTCCAAGCTAAGCACCACGGGGCCATGTCTATTAAATACATAGATTTTCAACAGTTTCTAGACCAACCTTTACTGCTGATTCTGAATCTGATGGCTGCCAGAGGTAAACTCTGAGCATGTTCGTCCCGGATGTTCGTTAAACGCAATAATTGAAAATGACCGCCAAAAACTTCAAAGTCAAGTCACTCAACTAAAGAGTTGTGTCTGTCCACAGGTTTAGGAGTCAGAATGTCATTTATGATCCAGCAATCAGTAATTAATACATTCAGTATGGTATCTGATACAACTAAGTCTCTGCTATTTCATTGGGCACTGTTATTGGGGCTGACACCCTGTTTGTCTATCCTTTATATTTAGCAGTAAAGGTATCAATTGTTTTCAGGAATAAGATAATAAAACAGTGTTTACGATGGATTTTCACAATACTAAAATGGCTATATTTTATGACTACATCTAGCACTGAGTTGCAATGTTTGTGTATGCCCTATAACCTAATTGGTTAATAGCTCAAAACAGCCCATAGCAAACAACTAAAGCTAAACTGTGTCCTCGTGCAATCAAACATTCCAAAATCGATCCCGATGGACAACAACAACTTACGAAAAAAACCCAAAAGAATCTATCTTTAGACTAAATAGTAAGTGGGTTTTGGCCTTTAACAAAAGGTTAATATCAATCACAATTGAATATTCCTTATTATTGCCTGTTAAACTCCTATATATTACATTTTTAATCCCTTATTAAACGTCCCGGGGAGAAACACACATACAAAGAAGCCGTGTCAAAGGGTTTGTATATTTCTGTCTATATCTCCTGTTAGTATGACATCCCAGCGCTATATATTGTGGGATGAATAATTGATATTGTGGATTAATAATTGCTATTCACATAGCCTTAAGATATTGCGTAAAAATTAAGGTTAAAATAACACTCTGAAAAGAAGCCGTCATTGTTTTCTCATTGCAATAGGGAGTTTTGCCATATATACCGGAGTATTTCGTTGTTCACGGATACGCGTCTTCATTTCAGAATGAGAGCACTCTTAGCTGTTAGGGGTTTTCTTCTTTGTTCTTTGTTTGGATTATTCCATGCTAAACCTTCCCTGGTGAAAGGAAGCTATGAATCGACAGAGATTTTGCCTTAGTTTTGCCTTATAACTCTTGAACTATAACCCTAGATGGGTTAAAAAAAAAAAAAACTATCACTTTCTGTAATCCTTGAAAGGTATTGATCATGATGGTATACTTAAAAAAACACACATTTTAAAAAAAACACAAGACCAAAACAGAAACGCGGCCCAATCGAGATTTTTGGTACAAGTAAGTCAGTGAATCGTTAGAGATGAAACGTTGTTAAAATGCAAGTTTGTGATCAATGCTGTTCATTTAGCTATTTTTCACCACTAACTATTCACATCAGTACATGTACAAAACTTCCACTGGAAGCAATGCATTGTGGGAAGCTAACTGATATCTTCTCGCTTATTTTTACCCTTTTTATATTTGACCCCTGGATAAGCCTTTCCCCCTAAAATATAACGGTGGAGCAAACGCATGAGCATGCGCGAACCGGGATTTTCGAGATCCCGGAAGTGCATGTTTTGAGACGTAAACAACGCCAATGAAGCTCTATGGCTAGCCGGAAAGTTATCACAAAATGATTAATGTTTGACGCAGATCGAATGAGATGAAGTGAAAATAGAAAGCAATACCATGTGTTCGCGTGGGCAAATTCGTTACACGCCGAAATTGTGTGAAATAAAAAAGAATGACTTTTTTATACGTGTAGTACAGTTTGAAAAATGTGTCGAAAAAACGTGCAAAATTTCGCCTTCAATTTTCAACGGAAAATCCACAAATCTCAAAGCATTTTTGAAAATATTGGGCTTCAAAGTAATAGACTGCAATGCTAACATTGTTCTTAAATGTAAAACCTCTGTGAAGTAGCCTGCATTTTTAAGAGAAGTTCTGGATCAAAATTGATGATGGCCGTTTCGCCAGCATTGTACAATGCTCACGCACGGTGCTATAGTAAGTGCGCGTGTTGATTCATATGGAACTGCTTGTCATCACGGTAGCAGTTATACCGACGACGAAGCCTCGGCATCCTACTCATGATAGCTGGCTATCTACGCTGATGACGAAATTGGGGACTGATTCATGGATTTAGAGCATTCTTGCCGTGAACAGATCAAAAGTTTGGGCATGCAGATGATTGTGTAGGCAAGGCAGCTCATGACTAGCTTGGTCTAAAGCATGCATGCTACTTGCCTTAGTGATACAACTTCTAAGTTTAAAGCCAGTAGATTCTATTCAATCAATTGGAATTTCAGGTGCATCGTAAACCATCGAATTACCCCATCTACCCCATATATTGACATACCGCAGGATTTATTTTGGGTGGGAGGAACCTCCGAAGGGTGGACTTTTTGGTACAAAGTGGAACCTAACCCCAACATGGAGTCCTTTTTTTACTTTTTGAAAATCTGATCACCAAAATGTGGGACTTTAGGGTCAAAATATCTTTAAAATTGGACCTTATGAAAAAAAATTGTGTGAGCAAAAAGTGGACTTGTGTGGATTTTTTTTGGGGGAGGGGTCCTCGCACCCCTGCGTATGGCGGAATCATGCTCATTGGGGTCCCCAGTCAACCTGGGTCACTAAACAGCCACACCCACGGGGTGGCCATGTGTGACACACAGACCCTGATAAATTCTACGTAATAAAGGGCATAAAAAGTGCTAAATCTTCAGGGTCATTTTTGTGTCAGTGGGTTACAAACCATCCTCACCCACCATCAGGGCTAATTATGTTAAGGAGCTAGGCTGATGCTATAACTAGTAGGCAATTAGTAGCATCAGTGCATACTAGGCTAATATTTAGGGATGAGCTTGTAAAGATTTATAGTAGAATTCACTGCCATCAGTGCACCAGAAATTAGGCTCATATCCAGGCTATGTACTAGCCTTGGCTGATACATGATGCTACTACGTGCTATAGTGCATTTAGCTTCCCTGACTCCGTGACAGTCAACAAAATCAGGGCAGGTTATTCTTGTGTGTGCCTTAATGTGTGTTCGGCAGTACTTCAGTCAAAGCTCATGACGTCGCTGACTGAGGAAGATAATGCATATAGCTAGTATGGTAGCATTGACGCTGCATAATAGCCTAACAAGCACCCGAACATACATCTAGGGTAATGAAACTAGCTAGCTAGGCTGGGTCAAACTCCCCTAGTCATAAGGATCCGCTAGGTCATAGAGTTCATTAAGCAAAAAAAATTGTAGTCATCGGCCTCGATTAAAAAGGGGTTTTCGCTAGTCATAAATTTAAATTTACACCCCAAACCCTACCTTATGAATAGTGGCTTTTTTATATGACTAGCAAACCTTTTTTATATGACTAGCAAACCCTTTTTCTGCATTATGACAAAACTTAGGAACTGGCATACCTGACTTGGGAAAGGGACGACCCCTTAGGTATGCATGCTATACTCTGGGCCAAAGTTCTTGGACATAACAAAACGCTGCGCGATCTCGTTGCGCGTCTGCGTTACGTATAAACCCGATGGTGCGCGTTTTGGCGGGAAGCGGGCGTACGTTCCAAACTGTCCAAGAAAATATTGAAACAGGTATAGTAGCTCTGGCTGTTAGCATAGAGACCCAATGTGCATTTAATCCTGGGCATACAAACCACAAAAAACAGGCTTCACAATTACCCGAGCACAGGTGCATGTCCACTTTCTCCTCTCTGTGCAAGTACACCTGTGTATCCTGCATGCAAATGAAATTAAAATTTGTGATTCTGTAGATATTCACTTTAGCTTTTTTCATAGAATGAATTGGAGGTTGAAATTAATAAATTTGAGCTGAACTGTCAAACAGCCTAATTACCAAAGTCTGAAAAGTTAATGAAGTAGCATGTTGACATCAGCCTGTGCATGTAACTTTCACACTGGCAATGTGCATGTAATTTTTAACGATGTAATCTTAAAGGTAATTCAAGCCTGACAAACCACATGCACTTGTTTACATGTTTTTAATAATAAGCACAAATACTCTATTAAGGTGGCTATGTTAATTGTACATAATAAGCAGGGATAAACAGAGGTACGTACCTGCCCTTTTTTTTCCGTACCCTGATCCCTTTTGTTGTTGCCACTATTTATTACAGGTGCGTCTTTCGAATCCCTCACACCTGAACACCCGATCCAGTCGCCTCGCCTTCGTGTGCTCAACCCCTTATCCCCGACTATCCTCACTGGCCAAGCCTTTTACCCTATCCTCTCTCTCCTCACTTCCCTTTTTCAAATCCCACTTCACCTTCCGGAAAAATTGCAGTTTTCTTCCTGAAAAACATATAAACCACAAGCTGTAGCATCAGCCTAGCTATAGTGCTTTCATCTTGCTCGAGTCAGTGAGTCAGTGGGTAATGCATCAGTCACGGCATTAAATCACGAGCGTTGATTCAAAACGCCGACCTACACACGCGCGCATACACAAAGCGGTGCGAAATCTACACGCCAAACAACCTGTTGAACCGGTGATGTCACTGATTCGAGGAAGATAGATGGAGTATAGTACATGAGCCATCGATTAAATGTGCATTTATGATTCCAGCAACTGTTCGCATTCATGTTTTATTACACATCTTGAGAAAGCCTATTTAGTTGATTTTGAGCTTGCAGTTTTGTTATGAACACTTCCTTGTTTTCATGGTCCACTTGGCCACTGTGCTGTAATTGCTGTTCGTTTACAGACAGGAAATAAAAAATGCCAATTCTTACAGATAACACTGAATTTGCAATAGGTAGGCCCCGGCCTACACACGATTAATAAGACTAACAGTTCAGATGATATAAAAAAGTTCAACTTTTTTAAGTTAATGTGGGGGAACAAGGTTGGTATCACTGCCCTTTACCTTTTCACAAATTTAGTTTGTGGTAATATGCACTATTACTATTTTTACACAGTGGATCATGCCTACTTGTTCGGCTAATTCATGAATATTGGGAAAAACTTTCAGTTTTTTAAGAATAAATTCTGCCTTGCCACCAGTTTGTGTTTAAAAAAACAAATCTAAATTCGACACATTTGCCCTTACATGATACTACCATCAAACCTTTTCATAGTCAGTTCTGCATCATTAAGCACAATCTACAATCACAGACAAAATTGTTGGCCACTGTACATGCACGTAGCCAGCTGGGTACGGAGTGAGTGCAAGCAGCCGGGGGTCTAAAAAGGGAGAAAAGAGTCAGACATTGAAATAAGGATCAAATTGCACCAAAAAAAGAAAAAACAGCATGGCATTGAACCGGACCAACACTGGGGCTTTCCCCTGGACCCGTCAGGGCCTTAAGCAGCTCCAGGGTCTGAACCTCATGTCGTTATTTGGATCGTTATACACTCAGGTTTCAAGCGTTACCTCCAAAATAAAAAGACGTTTGGCGTGATACCATAGTGTGTGTGGCACAAAAATTAATGAAGAAAACTGAAGAGTGCCAAACTAAGTTTGTCTGTGATTGTCGGTCTACCTGTGCACAGATGAACATACAAAAGCCCAACTCAAATTGAGAAGAAAGGATAACATAATAGGAGGTTGCAGAGAATTTGAGAATTGGCTGAATCTACAATGAGTTCTTCCATTTATCCTTTGCGGAAAAAAATGGGAAATAAACAACAGATTCAGTGGTTAATAGATGTGGAACCTATTCAGTGTTTGATCCTTTTCTTTTTCCCTATATCAACTCTAAAACAAACCAAAATAAATTCAACAACAGCAAAGCAGCAAATTTAAACTACTAATTAAGCTAGGCTGATTGAATTGCATCGAATTTTGTGTGCTTAAAGGCCCGACTCAGAGATTTCCTGAGGAGGGGCGCCCTCCAATTTCCAAAAAAATCGTGTTTTTTGCATTACGTAATGGCTTGTCCAAATACTAATCACTGTGGAATTGCTAAGCTTAATCGACTCCTTCATATAAAAAATCCAAACTTTTTATTTTTTTTATTTTTTTTATTTTTGTTATACACAGTATCTATGGGGACGTAATACTACAAAAATAAATGTTTAATGATCAAAAAGAATAAATCCGATTCATCTCAACATTCGGAATGTGCATTTTCGGTTACTATCTTTAGTTCTAGTTGACTATTTTTCATTTTACACAAAAAAATAATATTTCGAATCTCTGAGTCAGACCGTTAAGAAAATAAGGCCATTCTAAAGATGTAACAAGCTAATGACTGAACGTACAAAAAACAGGGGGTTCTATCGTTTCATAGTTTTAATATGGGAAAACACTAAAACTGAAAAAAAATGCTAAAAAGCAGAGCTCCTATTCACAGACCAATTACCAGTTACACATAATAAGTGTATGACTGACAAAAAGTGCAGCTATTTGTTAATTTCAGTTGGGTTGATGTGTCTGAACCACAGCACAGCATTTTTTTTCAAGTAGAAGGGAACTTTCAATAGCACAAAATGCTAGTTTCTAAAAAATCATTAAATCACTAAAGTGCACGAAACAACAATTGGCCACGTTAAAAAATGTACGCAATCTTTTTAGCTTTATGTGCCCGAGTCTGTGTGGCATGCCCAATTCCCCCAAAAGTCCATTGTACAATGCATTGAACAGGAAATTGTACAAAAACACCCTACAAATCACTAAGTGGATACCTGTGCCAGATTAACCCAACAATCTGGTCAAACTATTCTGGGAGAACAGGCAAGAGCTTGCACGTTAGGCCCACTAGGATAGTAAAAGTCTTCATTTGTATCCATGCAACCCATACCAGTGAAGAGGTCCAACTGCAAAGAAGCTTTGGAAATCCAGAGGTGACTTCGTCATTTTTCAACCACGGCCCAGCTAGAATTTCTGGAGGGTAGACTTTGCAAAAGTGGACCTTTTCCCAAATATTGATTTGTTGCCATCTGTGGGGGCAACGCAAATAGTGAAACTTTAACCAAAATTTCAATCTTTTTCATTAAAACATCCTATTTTTCTTGCTGGCTGCACTTGAATTGCAGCATGGCCTTTCACAAGCATTATTATAACAAAGTTCCATAGCTTTTTTTTTTTTTTGTTTTTGTTTTTTTTGTTTTTTTCTTTTTTTCTTCCTTTAAAGTGACACAGGCTAATTTCCATCAGCAAAATCTCCAAATTCCTCAAAGGAAAACAAACTTTGTAAGGGGGGGGGGTAGGGGTCTGAAGCAGTGAATTTGAAATGAGTTTCTTAATTTTCCTAAATAGTGGTATATTAATGTTATATATATATGGAGCCCATGTCACAAGTTTTAAACATCCATGAAAATTTTTTGCTCTGGTTGCATGTAACACCGTTAGGCCTCTGATTGGCTAAACTCTTGAACGGATGCTAACACCTAAAACTAAACCTGGCTATGCTGGGACGAAACTGGGGTGACAGATGAAGGAGGTACATACGGAGTGAACCATGAAGCGGAGTTTTAAAACCGTTGCCATGGCAAACCGGCAATCGACCAAATCGCATAATTTCCTGGCGTAATGTGAATTTGGAACACCAATTTTGACAATCGGCCTTCATGGTTCACTCGGCCTATAGGGTTAATATGTGTGCCAAATGTCATGTCATAGCATGTAGGTTTCTAGTTACGTTAGTTCTCGTGGTGATGTTTGCGTATTTAAAGAAACGAGTTATAGGCCTTAAAACATTTAGGACAAATGAGGGGCTTTTGATGTGAAATATGGAATTATTTTTAAATTTCATTGTATAAGGAAGTATCATAATTATAACTGAAAGAATCATCGAAATAGGTGCATCAATTGCCTGTAATTTATTTTTAAAATAATTTTCTTAAATATCGCAGGGTGAGAAAACATAAAATACATACAAATCACTCCCCAGTGACATTAATACGTTAAATTAGGAAAGGATAAATATAAGTATTTATATATTCAATTAGCCCAAAAATGAATGTGTTAATAGTTCATAAATAATATCTTTAAAATATATTAAATATAAACCCTTGAAATTTTTCACATGATAAAATATAGGAGATGATGCATTTTTGGCAAATTCGCGTACACTACTGGACTTGATCAGCCATATCTCAGGAACCGAATGTCCGATTCGATCGAATAAAAAGCTTTTGTAGATAAGTCTACACAATTAGCCATTGCATTATCTCATTTCATGGATTAGACCAATTTTTATAATATTCAGACCCCATACCCCCTTAAAAGGGGGCAATTTTAAATTTTTGACCACGTGTTAAAGGTAATGATTATTAAAGGTGAGGTTCCGATCGTATTTGGGACCCCTAATTTACCCGGAAGTAGTATGATTTTGATATCAGAGAAAAGGCAGTATTTTTTCATCTCGTCCTGAAATTTGAGCCATCAAATCCATTTCAGTCCTAAGATATAAACAAAAAGCTTGCCATTTTAGTGGTAAACCATCAATATTAGCCAGCAGTATTGAATAAGGATTTGCAACATGCATTAATTATTGCGTCTACCATCAAAATCCGCAAGTTTGTTTCCCTCGGTAATTGATGGGGTGTATGGGCCAAGTGCCAGGCTCTCATATCACCTAGAGAACACACTACCATTATATCGGAACAAGCACCTTTAAGTACTAATGTGAATTTTTAAGTGCTCAAAATTGTGTACATCATAAAAGAAGGGGTTTTGATATCAGCATCGAGGATCCTGATTATAATTAAGGCAGGCTGGAAACACCGAAGTTTGCCCGTCCATCGCACCACACAAAAGGGTGTCTTGACTTGACTTGACTTGTGCGAACTCACAGAAAAAAAAAACAATCGTTTATGGTTAATTTAAAATTTTGATTAGTCAGCCCTTTTCATTTTTAATAGCGTATACCCTTTTCCAATGACTAGCGAACACCTTTTTAATTATGACTAGCGAACCCTTTTAAGTATGACTAGGAACTTTTTTAAGATTATTGAAAATTGACTAGCAAACATATTATGACTGGGCATTTTTGACCCAGCCTAGGCAGGGACATTAACCCCGGATGCATGTTAGGCTAGATGTACTGCTGCTGCCATTAGTTTCTCGGTTCAGGCAACGTAATGCCAGATATCAAGTGGCCGAAGCTTAAATTACGAGCTTGACTAAAGTGATGCCGTACAAGAACTGCCTGATTTGTTGGGAAGTCACTGATCTGGAACGCTAAATGCACTATAGTAACATCAGCACTAGCTAGGCTAGTAAGTAGCCATGGGGTGAGCCTAGTATGCGCTGATGCTATAACTTACTAGTAGCATCCGCCTAGACGGCTCAGTGTGAAACGACGAAAGTGCAACGCTATAGTGAAAATTGGCAGCCTCAACGGAATAAACATGGCTGTGAGGTGAATTTTGCAACCTAACAAAATAAACATGCGCATGCAGTTTATCTGTTGAGGCTGCTGTATTCACTAGCGCTTTCGGCTTCGCGTTTTCACACAGCCACATAGACTAGTACATTAGCCCTAAATGTTAGCTTAGTATACACTGATAACCTACGAACCTACTACTAGTTGCATCGCCAGACTTTGTTCAATAATTAGGCCCTGGATGGTGGATGTGGCGTTTAGTGACCAGGTTGACTGGCAACTCAATGATTTGACAGATTGCACTTCTTACTTCACGAAATCATGAGCTACTGTGGGCAATCCCAGCCACGCAGGACCGTGATAAAGGGTCCTGTTACCACAGTTAACTGCAAATGACTTCAAAGATTGGACACTGGCCATGGATTGGACTATAGTCCTGTAGTAAAACTATGTATTGGGTGTATCAATATGCGTATAGTATAGCTAGGACATGAAAGTTCAACGACCAGAAGCGACATACTGGTTTTAAACTTGAAAGTTTTATTACTTGAAGTTGAGGCTAAGTATTGGCTAATTTAGACATTTCTAAGATAACCCAGGGTAGCCAAAACTGTTGCTTTTTGTTGATTTCCCCTTTTGATATGTACAAGAATGCCCTCGAAGTTAGTTATCATTCCATCATCAGCAGTAGATGGCGAGAGGCCGAAGACGGCAGTTCCGTATCAACACTGTATAGCGCCTGGGCAGAATCCGGCCATCATCAAATTTGTCCGAACTTCTCTTTAAAAAGCCGGCACTGTTGCACGAGGTTTACGTTTAAGCACAAATAGTAGCAATTGTAGTCTATAATTTTGAAGCCCAAATTCCAAAAATGGCTTTGAGATTTTGAAGTTTTTTTCTGTTCAAAATGAAGACGAAAAAGTGCCACTTTTTCGACACATTTTCAAGTGTACGACATGTAAAAAAACAGTTCTTTTGTTTTATTTCACACAAACTTTGCCGGGTAACTAAATTTGCACACAGCTTAGAACATGTATGTTTCTATCTTCACCCTTACTTCTGTTCGATGTGCTCAAACAAAATAATTTGCGAATTTCGGCTCAGCCAGTAGAAATTTTTGCTTTGGTTTACGTTTCAAAACGTCCACTTCCGCGGATCTCAAATTTCCAGGTTCGCGCATGTGCGCTTATGACCGTTGTGCTCTTCGGTGAACCTTAAAAATACAGGTCAAGAAACACACTTTTAAAAATGCAACCCAATGATTTTTGAATTTCATTTACAATTTTGATTTAGAAAAAAACCTGGTTGCAAGATTGTTTAGGTAATTTTCAACAAAAATACGTTTTCCACAAGATATTTGGAGAAGGAGATGCATTACTCGTTGCACAGAACCATGCCTTGCATTAAACACCAAACTGGGTGTATGTTTAACATTTCAGCGTGTGGTCAAGAGGGACCTTCTCGGTATGGAGGATGGATCAATAAGCGATGCACAAATCCTTTTTCATCCCCCCCCCCCCCCCCCTCCCGCATCTTCTTTTTTATACCGGGGCAAGGCTAGCTCAGACCTGGAAGTAGTAGACTAAACAATGAAGACCACTGGTCCGCATCTGGAAGTAACCCATCCAATCCTTGGATACAAGTTGACCTCTTATCCACCGTTACCATGACAGGCATCATTACTCAAGGAGCGCCACATTACTCCACAAAGAATGGGGTTACAATCTTCAAATTCAAGTTGGAAGACACTGAAAATTCTTTGTCCTATGCATGGATGGGAATGAGCTTAAGGTTAAATGAAGTATTGATTAAAAGCCCGATTAAAAGCAACACTGGCACCACGTGATATAACACGCGCCTCTTTTTAGATATATGGAGATTTTGTTACCGTAGCCTTTCATTTTAATTCGTCGTAAAGAGAGTACCGGTGTCATATATACAGTGTCCGTGTGACTGAGTGTCCTACCACCCATTCTGTCTATGTGTTTGCCATTGAGTGTTGTATGCATCATTTTTCAGCACTTACCCAATGGCCTCGTCTACAAGGTCACGGTTTATTCCGTACATGTTGCTTGGTAGCTATAGGACAATCTCTCAGGGGGACACTCAGTTTCGTTTACACCGGTTTCCCAATTCATACCGTATTATCATTCAAACAGCTTTATATTTGAAGGTATCTTACCCATTTCGCGCCTATGGCTTATCACCAGTGATCAAAAATCGAAACAACCCGTGAAACGCAACACGAACCACAACGCAACGAGACGCAACGTTGGGCAGGCGCGCGCGAATGTAGCAAACACGTAGGACGCGAGCGAGTCAACCTCCAAATACCGTCAATTACGGCAGTCGCGTTACTTCCAATTGTCGAATTGAACCCGCACCAGCCAATGCAATGGCTTACATTTCATCAACAACAAGAAATTTGCCATGCCTCTATAGCCAAACATCTTTCTTTGAAAGTGCCAACGATTATCATGAAATAACAATATCATAAATACACAAGCTCCACAATTTGTCGAAAATCTGATTGCTATATCGTTAAATAAGGAGATTAATCTAGATCAAAGATAGGAACGAACAGCAACGTAAGTCTTTAGAAATCGTACACACCAGACATGGGTAGAGTTTGTGGGCTGAGTGTTTCGCGCGTAGGCGAAATCATGGCCATGGGTGAAAATGCGTATTACCCATGATGCTTAGCGGACTCGTTCCATGTCACCTAGATTTATATTAAAACCCACAAAGGTCACACCGGTTAAACAGGATGCATACCGTGGAATCAACTCCGGTGCGTGTTTCTTATGTTAAACGCAATTTCCGTCGTCTGCTGAATAAATGTCGTCAGACACATTTTTCAAGTGTTACTAAATGGTATAAAAAACATTTCTTTGTTTGAATTTCACCACAACTTCTCCGTGTAACTAAATTTGCACACAGCTATAAACATGTTGTTTCTATCTTCACCCTTAATTCTGTTCGATCGTGCTTCAAACAATACTAATTTTATTTTTCGGCTCAGCCAGTAAGAACTTTTTGCTTTGTTTACGTTTCAAAACGTCCACTTCCGGTATCCTCGAAATCCCGGTTCGCGCATGCGCTATGCGGTTGCTCTAGGTGAACCTAAAACATTCAAGAACACACTTTTAAAAATGAACAACCAAGTGCATTTTTGGATCTTCATACAATTTTGATTTAGAAAAAAAAAAACCTGGTTGCAAGATTGTTAGGTTAATTTCACCCAAAATACAGTTCCACAAGATATTTGGAGAAGGCGATGCATTACTCGTTGCACAGAACCATGCCTTGCATGAAAATGGGGTGTTATTGCTTTAACATGTCAAGAGTGTGGGCAAGAGGGACCTCTCGGTATGGAGGATGGATCAATAAGCGATTCACAAATCACCGCATCTTCTTTTTATACCGGGCAAGGCGAGCTCAGACCTTGGAAAGGTAGACTAAACAATGAAGACCACTGGTCCGCATCTGGAAGTAACCCATCCATCCTTGGATACCAAAGTTGGACCTATTATCCACCGTTTCATGACAGCATCCATTACTCAGGCAAGCAGCACATACTCCACAAGAATGGGTTACAATTCTTCAAATTCAATTTGGAGTCACTGAAATCTTGTTACTATGTCATGGATGGGAATGAGCTTAAGGTTAAATGAAGTATTTGATTAAAGGCCGGATTAAAGCAACAATGGCACACGTGATATAACACGCGCCCTCATTTTTTTTAGATATATGAGATTTTGATACCGTTAGCTTTATTTAATTTCGTCGTAAAGAGAGTTACCGGTGGTATACTACAGCGTCCGTGTGACTGCGTGTCCTACCACCATCTGTCTATTGTGTTTGCCATTGAGTGTTGTATGCATAATTTGTTTCAGCACGGTACCCAATGGCCTCGTTACAAGGTCACGGTTTATTTCCGTACATGTTGCTATGAGTAGCTAGGGACACACTCTCTCATGGGGACACTCAGTTTCTTTACACCGGGTTCCCCAAACATACCTTTATTCTCACTTCTAAACAGCTTTATATTTGAAGGTCATCTTTAACCAATTTCGCGATCCTTATGGCTTTATCACCCAGTGATAAAAATCGAAACAACCCGTTGAACGCAAAGAACAAACGCAACGAGACGCAACGTGGCAGGCGCGCGCGAATGTAGCAAACACGGTAGGACGCGAGGCGAGTCAACTCCAAATAACGTCAAATACGCAGCGCGTACTTTCATTGTGTCGACTTGAACCCGGGCATCAGCCAAATAAATTGCTTACATTTTCATCCACAACAAGAAAATTGCAATGCTCTATCGGGGGCCAAACATCTTTCTTTGAAAGTGACAACGATTTTCATGGAAAACACAATATCATAAAATACACAAGCTCCACAATTGTCGCAAATTGCTCTGTATATCGTTAAATAAGGAGATTAATTAGATCAAATAGGACGAACAGAAACGGAAGTCTTAGAAAATCGTAACACCACCAGAATGGGTCGGAGTTTGGGGGCTGAGTTTTTCGAGCCGTAGGCGATATCATGGCCAGATGGGGAAAATGTGAGCATTACCCATGATGCTTAGCGGACTCGGTTTCCATGTCACCTAGACTTGATATTAAAACCACAAAGGCACACCGGTTAAACAAGATGCATACCGTGGGAATCAACTCCGGCGTGCTTTCTCTTATGTTAACAAGCAATTTCGTCGAACCCTCTGCTGAATAATGTCGTCAGAGACATTTTATTTTTTTAAAATCGTTCTGTTTACCCATAAGGGCGTGATTTGGTCTTAATCATTTCAGGTGAGGGCTAATGTAATAGAAGCCTTACAACCATGCAATAAAATTTTGAAAAATGTAGAGGGCGCACTATTTTTCAAGGGTGACAGTGTACATTTAAATCCAAAAGATGGAACGAGTTTGAATCTTTGACCCAATGCAAGAGCATTACTCATTAGTATTTCTAGATGAATTAATTTTTCGTTGGTTTAGTTTCTGATACAGTGTAGATGTAGGTTTGTTGAAGACACCACAGAAAGCAGTACACTCAAGGTTAATGGTCTGAAGTTCCATTATTGGCCAAGGGTCCTGACTTGCTTATTATATGTTCACTTCAGTCTCTTCTTCGTCCCCATTTGTCTCCTGTGTAAAACAAACTCCCACTGGTCATATAGGCTTGTAAATATAATCTGTTCTACTTGCCTTAGTCACGCGTATGACGTCCGCTTGTTATTAAAATAATCTGCCACGAAGGGGGGGGGGGGTCGGACACGATCTGTTCGATTTGGGCCTTGGGGATTTCCAAAAGGTAATTTAGGGAATCCTTACGTGTATTTTCTACCGCAGCCTCGGTTTCCGGGAATCTTTAAATAAAAAAAAAAAAAAAAACTTCGTTAAAAGATCTTAGTAATACATTTGATGTAATTTAGGAAAAAAATAGTGACGTTCAAAAGCTGTCAAGGTTAGGGGAGTAACCTCGCGCAAACAGTGTAATTTGCCAATAACGGTCATTTTAAGTTTTAAATATCTTGACCAGCTAAGCCTTTAGTCAAGTCTTGTCGATTGTGTAAGAGCGCCATCATTAAGTCTTTGATAAAGACTATGCAGTACGGCGGATGTTTATGCCGATTTGAATTCCCCGTTGCTGTTAAGTTGGTATGCCCCATTGCACGAACAATGCTTGAATTCACAATTGTCATCTCCCCTCTTCTGCATGCGTTGTCTCTGATTCAGCTCTTCCAGGCCTTGCTAATGGAACGAGTCATTGAGAGTCATATACGCACTCCTAAGAATTGAAGATTCATGATCATTAAAGCAAAATAAATGTATCGTTATTTGAATGGAACATTCCTTACCAAGCCTAGAAAGACACAGTAGTGGTGGTGTTTTGCGTAGCAGGTTTTATTTCTAAGTATGATCTGTATTTCTATATTTGCCTCTATTGTTGTAGCATTTCAGCAGGGCCTTGCCAAGGGGTGGGGGGTGTGACGCACCCCCCCCAAAAAAAAAATAACAAAGGCAGCTTATGATGTTGAAGGTCCGCTTTGTTCATTTTGAAGGTCGCTTGCTGATGTTACAAAATGTCGCTTGCCTAAATTTTGTTGTTGTAAGGGTTATTCTGCATGGTATATGCATTACTGGTGTTATTATTTTTTTGAACGCTGCGATGATGCATGTTTACCTTATCGCCCCCCCCCCCCCCAGAATTTGGAGACGACGGTGAAAAAATTTGGGTCAACCGGCGGGCGCAGAGCGAGCCCGAAAAAATTGATTTGTTGGTACTCAAAAGGTTCCACTTCTGGCTAATCCTACCCCTCCGCACCCCCCCGCCCCACATAAATTCCTTGCTACGGGCCTGCCATTTCAGGAAAACAGTGATAAACACTAAGTATGATACGTATTTATTGACGATTTTGTCTTCCATTTTGTAGTCATTTCAGGCAAACATTGATAAACACAACGCGGTAGCAATTACGTTTCCTGAACCAATCAGCGGTCGCTACTTGCGCATCAGACCAACAGCATGGCACAACTGGTGTTCTCTTCGTTTCGAGGTGAGTGGGTACGCTGGACCCCGATGCCAAGTTCAAACACGTGAGTAGAAGATGCTTCTGTTTGTTGTCAATCACCCAGGTACAGATATGAAACTTATGATTCTAACTGCAAGGACGGTAATTCGCTGATGTTATTGCACGTTAGTATCCATTGGTTACTGGTTCAAGCCTTGGCTCATGCACCTGTTCCAATTTATATGCATCATGAATTGTGTTGTGATCAATGTGATCAGTGGTTTTTAACAAAGTTAGCATGGTCCAGTCGACCTGGCAACGGTTTTATTCTAAGGTGCTCTACACAGGCGAATACGTGCACGAATGAGGTTGTACGAATTAAGGAGATTAGAGCACCAATATGGGGGTGAGCCAATATATCAAATTTTTTATCTTTTATAAATGAAAGAGGTCTTAAGCGGAGCACCATTAAATGTGAGGGAGGGGTATGGAAAATTTGGGTTGGAGTAAGATACTTTAAGATTTATAGTTCCATTTTATAATTCCATTTTAAAATACACCAGATGTGGGTGTTTTTTTTACTCACCAGTGGGCCATTTTTCGTTCACTAGTGGGCGTTTTTTTTTCAAAGCATCCAATTCACCAGATATCTAATGGTGCGGCCGTAAATTTATGTGAATTGGCGTAAGTACTTGAGGTAAATACATACTGACTCTGTGGTTTTTAAACTTCTGATTACCAGGCTCGATCTCTTGCCACAAGGTCAATCGTTACAAAAAAAATTATAGGGGTGCTGTTAAGCATGATGATCTTACTAGTAATGAGGCGCTATAGCGGACGCTTGGTCCTAACTATGGTAGTCCACCTGACCGGTGTGTCCAATACAGGGTGCCGATTTCCCTCCTTTAGGCAGTGCCAAAGTACCGGGATGGGGCATGGGGCATACCACTAAATCCTTCCGAATTTGGTGCAATTATTGATAGTCCCAGTAAAAAATAAAGCCTATGCGAAATATATCATCGTCCCGAGTGAACCAGGCTTGCATGACTCTTGCTTGTTTTAATGAAAAGGAATAGGACCCCAATATTATGAATCTGTTAAGAAAGTTGTTCCAAATCGCAAATGCATGTATGGCTATGGCTGCTCTTCAAGATGGCGCTCTTCAAGTGCATTTATTTCAAAAGATTTTAAAAAAAGTAGGCCTATCAAAAAATTGCTGCTGGGAAATACCAGTAATTTGAAACACGTGATTTCCTAGCAGCAAATCCCGTAAAATAACGGTCAATTGCCCTCAATTTACAGAAGATCCGTAAAATACTGGTCATTCCGTTCATACCGTTAATAAAACAGCTTAAAAATGTACGGTTTCCCGTACTTTTTCCTTCTCGCGAATTAACTGTTATTAAAGCGCCACTGGCACATTTTCACAAAATATGAACTTCTTCAATTTGTGATAATCTAGGTCTAGGCCATTGAAAAGACTATAGTATACATTTTACCTGTAAAATACATACTCAAAACAGTAGGACTTACTAAAGGTAAAAGACATTCAGGTAACTTGTAGGCTAAGTTTTAAGTTTTCCATAACTTAAATCAACAAATATGTATATTGCACGAATATCATAGACTCGTACTCATTGATATTAAAACCACAAAGGTCACAGACCAGTCAAACAGGGAGCATTTTTTTTTTGGGCCCCCCGTGGGAAACATGATACGGCGTGCGTTTTATGTGTTAAATGCCATTTCCGTCGTCTGCTGAATTAATGTCACCGGAGACAATAATTATAAGATCGTTCTGTTTACCCATAAGGACGCAATCTTAGTGTTAATCATTTCAGCGTAGGGCTAATGTATATAAAAGCTTTACAACCATGCAAAATATCGATTTTGAAAAATCTTGAGGGCGCACTTGTTTTTTCAAATGTGCCAGTGTCTCTTTAATTTACGCATTAACGGGTCCCGCAAATTACGGTTATTTTTACAGTGTTACTAGAAAACGAAACATCATATGATTATGCCAATTAGATGATAAGTATAGATTAATTACCGGGACCCGTCCCAGGCAATTTCATGGGCCTCGCACTCCAAGGACTTTAGCGATACAGCTTGACAATTAACTGACCTCCCGTCGGCAAACTTGTGTGGGCAGACTAGCTGATATTATATCGGGTTGCAATTTCTTTGAAAAACAAACTCGAGGCGAGACATTATGTCAAAAAATCTAGAGCAGGCTCCGGCCAGAATTGCTATGTCTCCCTATCTTTCAGCAATGGTTCACTTCACTGCGCTAAAATAATGGAACCGCTGAAGCGAATCTTGGCTAGAAGTAGCTCGAGTCCGTGCTAATGGTAAACAACACCATGAAGCCCGATTTTGATTTGAATTATGAATCAAAGTTACCTGATTGGTCGATTCACATGCAACTGTATCAAATTCCGTCTTCATGGCTTTGTGCGTATTGTTCCCATATATCTTCAACCCAAATATGGTGCAAGTTTTTTTTTTTCGTCAAGCAGTACTAGTTCTGTTTGTTTCCGTGTTTAGCCAGTCACAGACTTATCTCAGTTACCATGGCAATTGAATGAACTGACGTATCTTTCCGAAAACTAGAGATAATGGGTAACAATATGATATACAACACATGCCAATTTGTTTTAAGAATGTTGTGTAAAGCGGCATCGAATTTTCCCCAAAACGGGTTAAGCCCCTCTATAAGCCCGTTTTTACATGTTTACAGAAATCGGAACATTCTTCATATTTTTTCTCCTTTGGAAACTTAAATTCATCGAGGCCCATTTTGTCAAATATCGCAAAACCCATACAAATTAGAGGGGGGGGGGGGAATATGCATTTTCTTTCTTATTCATTTTAAGAAGACAATTAATTTGCCTTTGGAAACAATAAACCAAGCATAGATCCCTTCATACGGCAGCCATCTTAGATTTCACGAATAATTGCTGAAGGGGTATAAATTCGCACCCACCTGGATCTCATTAAAAAAATGTTGTCAACTATTTTATTTATGTCAACCCCATTTCAAACAAGTTCGTGGGTGCAATAAATGAGATTTTGTTATATTTACTCTTTGTATAGAAAATGACTCGGTTGAAGACCTCGAATCCACGTGCCCTGGCTCACGTGATGGTAGAGATGGTAGGGATGGGCAAAATGGAATCAACGGCATCAATGGCAAGAGATGGCCGAGGTAAATATTTGTGAGGGGCGGCAGGGGGGACTCTGGTATTTAATAGCAAGACATGGTTCGGGCGGGGGGGGGGGGTCGGGACGCAATATATTTTTCAGGATGTTCGCGAAGTATAGGAGAAACACGAGCTGTAACTCGCATAATATGCATTGCCAGTATTCCGTATAGACCCTATACGCCAACACTTGACGATTGACATAAAATCTCTCTTGTCCTAATGTGGAACTACCAAGAGAAAAATAGATCACCTGTACAACTTTAGCATCTCTGGAATTCAATAACAGTGGATGTATTGTAGCATGTAATGTGCCTCTCTCGTCCTACAGCATAGCTTCCTATTGCTTAGGGTCTATAGCTATGTATTATTACATTAAGAGGAGGTATTGTGATTTTCCCGTAATGCATTTCTTCCAATACAATATTATACAAATACTACATGGTTTATATCGGACATAGGGCACACTATTTTCCCTTGGTACTGGCTACGGGACTATCACCCCTCGGGCCCGTAGCCAGTACCAAGGGAAAATAGTGTGCCGTATTTCCAGATATAAACCATGTAGTATTTGTTTTATTACACCGCACTGTGACTCTGGGGACGAGGTTGTAGGGAAACAGTTCAATCTATTTCCCTAGGGAAATTGTTCGCGTAATAGGAATCAGCCAATAAGATAGCATGGTTATGTTAATGAATATTCATGAGGTGTAAAATTTGCACTGATTGTAATATGAGTTTATAGAACTGACCTCTACACATGGATAGCGGGTCTGAGTCGCCGATTGAAACATCAGGAAGTTGCTTTTTTACCTTACCAATACGGCGGGAAACAATGCATACACCTTGTCAAACAATAGAACATCTGAGTGAAATATGTGCACCAGCGGCAGTATGTACTTGTATATGAAGGTGATAGCTACGTGCATACGAACTCATGCTATGTCCTACATAACAGACCTTTTCATACCAGTTACACAGTGCTTGGACAATTTGGTCCACTCAGGCATGACATAGTATGCACGTAGATTTACGATTGAGTTAGATCTTTAGGCTTTCTCCAAATAACATTTGACCTCAAATTACTAGATTGTACTGGTTGTCAGTGCTGTCATTAATTTCCCTTTTTGAAATCGGTGTGAACGTAATTATAGTCCGCCAGGGGCCACAGCTTGCTCAATTTTGTAATCCGATTACGACAACGGAATAAAGCGTGAAACTAATGTTGCGTGAAGAGTCAACTAAATCAAGTGCCCTATTCTTTACCGTTGTAGCCGGACTATGAATACAGCGGACTATAATTACTCCTACACCGGTGTGGCAGGAGATATAGTCCGCCGGACTCACAGTCTGCCTACAACGCGTGACATATAGGGCTCACGATTCCGTTGGCTCTTCACGCAACATTAGTTTCACGCTTTAAAGGCCGACTCAGAGATTTCCTGAGGAGGGCGCCCTCAATTTCCAAAAAAATCGTGTTTTTTGCATGTACATAATGCTTGTCCATATACTAATCACTGTGTGAAATTGCTAAGCTTAAATCGAATTCCTTCATATAGAAAATCACAACTTTGCTATAAAATTCCGGATCCGGAATTTTTGTTATACACAGTATCCTATGGGACGTAATACTACACATAAATGTTTACTGCATCAAAACGAAAAATGCGATTCATCTCAAATTTCGGAATTGTGCATTTTAGGCTACTATCTTTAGTTCTAGTTGACTATTTTTCATTATTACACAAAAAATAATATTTCGAAATCTCTGAGTCAGACTTTAATTCCGTTGTCGTCTATGGAGCCCGGACTATGGTTCCTGCCGGACCATATCTCCTTTTACAATGGAAGAATAGGACATATGAAAGGGTAGGTCTAAAAAGAATGGGCCGGAGAATCAGAGTAATCGCCGGTAATCGGATTACAAAGTTGAGCAAGCTCTCCTTTTCTAATCTCTCTGTACATAGTCACTCTCGTTTTTGCGCTTTGCATTTACGCTGTAGGTATTATGCGCTTCATTAAAGATTACAATGTTCCACTGTTTTTTTATCATAACGAAATCTACAGACGGGTTACAAGGCCCTCCAGGGCCTATTGGAGAAAGCGGATCTCCAGGAGTAGCTGGACCTGCCGGAGCGATAGGACCACGGGGACCACCGGACCACCGGGACAGGACATATCTCGTCCGGGATCATCTGTCTACATCCGTTGGGGACACACTCAATGCCCCTCCACCGCTGAATTTATCTATAAGGTGAATAATATTTCTTCAAGTGGATAACAATGTTTCAAATGCAGGCAAAGAGGATTTTGTTATTGGCAATATGGGACTCTTTTGTGTGATATCGTCCTAAGCGCAAATGTAGGACCCATGAACGTATAAATGTCTAGAAAGCAAATGATACAAGAAGCCCCAAAGCAATATTTTTGAAAAACTACTTTTATACGTCCTATAGTGATATTTAGGCAAATATGACAAGAAAATCCTCTTTGATTGGGACACACACAGTGCCCCCTGACAAAAACTTTTCTTTCTACTGTTTTTTGTCAGGGGGACACACAATCCCCCTGATAAAAACTTTCTTCTAAAACTTTCTTTCGTGACCGTTTGTTCCATCTCACTTTCAATTTATATATTAAGCTCATTATAAAGGTCATGAACACAAAAGTAAGAACCTCAAGCTTTATTTTGGAAAAAGTATCTTGTACTATTTGCATCAGGAACCAATAGCTGATTTCAAATTTGGGGAGGGGGTGATAATATTTTCTTCTGCGTTGGCAATAACAATGGCCATCAGATAGAAAGGAATCTGAGGTGTTTTTCCCTTCCCCTCCACATACCGGTCCGATTGTTGAAAATTATGAGTTACTTTACTTGCTGGAATTTATTTATATCCGTTGGTCACTGATATTCAATAAAGAGCCATTAAGGTTACATTTTATTAATTTCATTCATTTTCAAGAAACTAGCAGACGGTTTATGAAATGTTTTTTGTTAATTTTTTACGCTGGCTTTGTCATATCCCATTAATGAGATCATAAAACGCCAGCAGTCGATTAGGCAAACACCCGACTGTCTAAACATGATACTGCTTTTTGCTAGTTATAGGGATGATTTAGCTCTGAATGAATGATTAACACTTACCGTTTGTTTGACTACTTTAAAGCACTTTCTGTTTAGTTCATGTTTCGCTAGATACCATTGAGAAAAGCTTATTCCCCAAAATTTCAGTTGATTCGGATCTTGAGTTTTGGTGTTATGAGCAAATGTTCGTATCACAGTCGCCCATAGACAACTGTACTGTTATTTCTGTCCGTTTACGGACAAAAAATACAAAATTGCGAATTTCTTGCAGAGACGATCGAATTTGCACGTCAGATTGGGCACACACATACTATACTTAGCCCGACGGTTCAGATGATACTAAAATCTCAACTTCTTTCAGGTAAGTCGGGGGGACGAGGCTGTGGATCACGAAATGCCCCTTTAACTTTCACGTTATGTACTTGTTTGTGAAATCTTGCTCAAGTCTTACTGTTTTTTTGACTACTTTAACTTTCACGTTATTTACTTGTTTATGAAGTCTTTCTCAAGTCTTACTGTTTGTTTGACTACTCTATCTTTCACGTTATGTACTTGTATTTGAAGATTTGCTCAAGTCTTATGTTAGTTTGCTACTTTAAAGAGACATGAGATTCCAGAAAGAAGCGCCCCTATTTTTTTTTCGAACCCGGGTTTTTTTGCATATTTGGAATGCTTTCCAATGTATTAGATCACACCTGAAGGAATAAGCCGAATACACCGTCTTTATGTAATAATATGATGATTAGTACTTCTGTCATGCACGACAGAACGTCAAAGCACGGTGTTCTTATGGGGACCAATTAGGAAGTCAGGCAAGTTCAAAAAAGGTTTGCTGTTTTGGTTGCACTTGTTTGTCCAATAAACTTTGGAGCATTCTGGTAGGTGGTCTACAATCGATTCTGTGCAATTCTGTACAATCCTAAAAAAAATCCTCCTCCTGTCACTTAAGACACTATCAGTGATTTAAAATATTGAAATTTGCAGGATAGCTTCAAGTGAAGGATATAAGTCTGTAGAATTCTCATAAGTTACCTTTTCCACATGTAGAATTGACAGAAACGAAGAAAAAGGCTGTTACATGATACGATTCCATATTCAATTACGTGTTTGTAGTAAGTGTCCGAACGGACAGTAATGACTAAAATTTCCGTTTGTCCTTATTAGGTTGCTTCTGGTCATATCATTTGCAGGGTATGTTAGGATACCTGTACTTGTTACATTAAATGCAAGAAATCTGATTTTGATGATTTTTTCGATTTTCTGATTTAGCAAATCACTGATAGTGTCTTTAACTTCGCGTTATTGTACTTGGATATAGGGGCGCAGATCTAAAGTCAAAACGCACTAACGCGAAAGTTGAGTACATATAGGATTTTTTTGGATAAAATGAAAGATTAATATTTGGAAGTCCTCCAAAAGTTTACCAAGGTTTTACACCTACTGTTTAAACAATAGGCTGATAACATAAAATGGCATTTTTTTTTAACTAGTACTTATACAATTTTAATTGCTCTACTTAAAGACGGAAGTATTTTTAACATGCGACTTCTTGCATTTTGTAGTCAATATTCACGAAATGCAAAAATTCATACCTGTCATTTGCAAAATCCTACTTTGGTAGAAAATTTGCATAATTTTCCTTCATTTATCGATTTTTTGTAAAAAATACCTCGTATTTTTCCATTAGAAAACGTAATTTAAATGATTTATTGAGTAAAAACAATAAATTTCATAAAATGTGATTACTAATTGCTTATGGTTCAAGTTAACCCCACCCTTCGGACCAATATTTGCCCTCAGAAATTTACAAAATCCAAAATACGAGGAGTCCAAAATCACTAATTCAAC
Source organism: Ophioderma brevispina (assembly GCA_023653785.1). Lineage (NCBI taxonomy): Eukaryota > Metazoa > Echinodermata > Ophiuroidea > Amphilepidida > Ophiodermatidae > Ophioderma > Ophioderma brevispina. Next base: position 114,346 of record JAMKCH010070656.1, on the reverse strand, counting down.
ACAGTGCATGAGATGCGGCAATGGTAATGATGGAAAGTCACGGATTAAGCCACCTTGGACGAATCAATTGTGGGGTACCCGTCTTTGTTGATTGTATTCAAATGTACACAAATGTAAATTTCGCGGATATTCCGTGCGAATTGTGTTTGTATCAGGTTTGAATGGAACAATTATTTGTTTTGGTTAGGCAATTGTTTTTATCATTAAAAAGAAATATTAATCAAGAAGCTTAATATGAGACGTTGTCTGTATAGATGCATTTGTTTTAATTTAACAGTATTTTCAACAACATGTCCAAATTCTATAAATTCCTTGTAGGGTATGGCGGCAACATTTGAAAAATAGCTTCTTCGTTGCAAATATGAGCTATTAACTTGTTATAATCTATTTCGCCATTAAAAAAATAGGAATAGCTTTTTCCAAGTGTAAACATTGCAGTTGGCAAGGGGACTTGGTTAGACAATTTTACACGTTGGTAGACATTTGTTATCCAACAACTCAATCAAAACGGAGTAGTTTTCTTAATTTGCGACGATTTAAAAGAGCAAAAATTACACTGTAATAAAAAGAAAACGTAAGTTAGAGGAAAATACTGCAAATAGAAGAAAAAACTATTGTATGGAAAAAAAACAAAAAAACGGGAAAATACTACAATTTTATGTAAACATTTTTATTTTTTTTATTTTTTTTATTTTTTTTAAACAGGTTAAAAGGGAGCTCTTCAAATTCCATAAAATAAGGGTTCATTCCAATCTCCGTATTTTTTCAAACAAAAACTGTAACGTGATTTAATATATTTACAACAAATCGATATTGTAGTATACGCACCGTAAAAACTTGGTGAAATTGTGGATAAGTCTACTAAGATAAGCGTTAGTCAGTACAAATGGTGTATACGTTACAGTTCTTACAGTGAAATTATGGCGGACATCATTTGTGAGGATAGTGGAGTGGTTCCTTAAATGGAGAACTGTGAATAGTCTAGTTAAAACATCGTGGATTTTAGTAAAATATGAGATTCCCCTACATAACCAAATTTGTATAGTAACTCAGGCAAAATATTAAAAGCTGTGTTGTGATTGAATTTATTTTCAGAGTATACTCTAATTATTGCAGGGAAATTTGGTGGGAGAATTGCTGCCAGTAAATACTGTAAAAATTAACGTATTTTGTACAGCGTGTTAATGTTGAAGCTAATCAACTACCAAGTAAAGGATATAGTTTTTGTTTTCGTGCTTGTCTTTCTTAAACTATTCCTTTTCGATGTCCTTTAAAGTCTGACTCAGAGATTTCGAATATTATGTTTTTGTTGTAATAAGAAAAAATGTCCAACTGGAACTAAAGCTAGTAACCTAAAATTCACCCCTTAACCCCTTTGAGATGACTCGGATTTTTCGTTTTGATGCAGTACCCCATTCTGTGTAGCTTAGTTCCCATAGGATACCGTGTATAATCACAATTTCCGGATCCGGCAATTTTTTTAAAACAACGTTGTGATTTTCTATATGAAGGAATTCGATTAAGCTTAGCAATTTCACACAGTGATTAGTATATGGAACAAGCCTTATGTACATGCAAAAAACACGATTTTGTTGGAAATTGAGGGCGCCCTCTCAGGAAATCCTGAGTCGGCCTTTAAAACTATATAACGAATTGAAGGACAGACACTTAATTGAATGGGTACATTTTATAGATTCAGATTATAGTTTGATGTGTAGTTTGCGTATTCACTTTGAAGCTCTAGCAATAGGCTCTTCCTATTTAGAAGAAACAATTTCAAACTGAAGGAATTTTCGGAAAGTTCTCGATAAAAATCTACTTTATGCAGTTGCTACTGTATTCATGGTATTCGTGATTTTAAATCGTGATCATTTAAGTAGACCTTCACCTTGCCAAATATGCACCGTTCTAAAACTAAAATGGCGGTCAAAAAATATGACCCACAATGGTCATTTTACACTTTTTGACCACAAAGATACACTCTAAAAATCAGATTAGTCAGCGGAGAGCTCACCAAAATAATTGTCCAATATTTGACCACAATTCAGATTAAATTGAATATTTGTACCAATATAGTTTAAAATAGGCGAAATTTGGAAAAAAATTTGGGGCCCCAAAAAACCAAAGTACTGATTTTAGTTAGACAATGTAAAGCTGGATAGTCAATAATATCCACATCTAAAAGGATTTAAGCTTTATTCTTTAGTACGCAAAAAAAAAAAAAAATTTTGTGATCTTCGTATTTTCGTATTGTAGGCAGGGAGAACATTCATATGACCGTGCATTCTAAAATTGTTTCATTGACACAATAATTTATATTGAAGATATCACGTTTTTGTTGCCATAATGATTGACGCCATGTTACAACCCTACAAGGATAGAAATACATTTATCGGTATAACAACATTAAATCGAAGTACTTATTTGTTACTGTAATCTAGGTATTCGCTGTTTATAGGGCATATTTTAAAATAGTAGATGCTTCCATTTGATTTGAAGTATGACTCAATGTTACAAGTGCGATGCACTTGTTCATTGGGTCCGATAGTATATCTAGTAACTCCATTGTTTGATATATAGCGCCGCCATCTTAAAATGCTTCAGGATGCCCAGGTGGCACCAGGGGATTCTTTATGCTACCACACCCTATCTATCACTTTATCAGCAAAAAAAAACTAGTGTCCTACTCAAACTTACGCAGGCCATAACTTGGACCATATCTCCCCGACTTATTGGAGCAAAATACGAAATTCAACCTATGTTATTATGTTGGAAATGTGAGCAAATTTAGTAAAAAAATCACCTTTTTTCACTTTTAAGACATTTTTGGAGCCAATACAAGTTAAGAGATCGATTGGGTTTGATCTATATGAAACACTACATGCACTTATGGATGCCTTGGAATTTGCGTTGACCTTTATACATGCATTTATGGGATTAATACCTAATCTTACTCCCTTATTGGCTCACATTATCGAAAACAACACCTGGCTATATGAAACAGAACTATTGACTTCAAGTTTATCCAATTTATTATACCGAGATTCTCGTGCCTGCAATTCCTCAAAATTTTGATTGACAAGCTAAAAATGCATTTTATTGACCCTTTAAAAATGTGAAACATCCAAACAACGTTAGTTGTTAAGTAAAGATTTCCCTGTAACAAAAAAAAAACCATTGTTTAGATACCAGGTGCTAATACTGTTAAGGAAACCCGGGGGTCTCAAGTGGTTTGGGTAGGAGTGCCTCTGAGTGTGGAAGTAGGACCAATAGATATACCATGTTTTGTCAAAAGGACCCATAGTATACAAAATGCAAATTTCGGGGCAAATTAACACCCAAATTTGCCAGTTTTTCCTCCAATTTTGCATTTTTAAGCAAACTCTGGACAATTTTGGCTTTTGACTAATTTTCCAACAATTATTAGAAAATTTGGCTTCCGATTTTGATTATTTCCATAAATTTGCGGGGAAAATTTTGAAAGAAAACCCCCCGAACCATTGTTATACCAAAAAACACAAAATAATCAAATTTTACTTTTTTTAAAAAAAAAAAAAACAAAACAAAACAAAAAACAAAAACAAAAAAAAAAAAAACCCACAAAAAAATTTTCATTGTTGAAAACGGGGGTCATTTAATATAACAGAATTCGAAAATGAGACCAATGTCTTGTGACACGTCACATGTAGGGTCATTTGGTTGAGAACATCCCCGGGTTCAGAAAAAACATGTCACTTGGGTCGAATGCCATGCCCGAACACTATAAAGGAAAATGACGTGAATGTTTCGAAGGATATGTTTATTCTGAGATTCTTCGTGCCTGTCCCATCTTACTTCTGATGACAAGCTAAATATATATTATTGACCCTTTAGAAAATGAAAAAAAAAATCCAAGTAAACAAGTAGTTGTTGCGTTGAAGTTTCACTGTAAAAAACATTGTTATAAACGTGTGGTGCAAAGTAGAAGTGTTTGGTAATAAAAATGTCAAATCTTAAAACTTGGCGCCAAATGCCTAAACACCTATCGGCAAATGACTATTTTTCGATTTGTCAAAATGTGTAAAATGTTTAAGCATAGTGCAAAATGGTATTTAATTATTTACTGTTTTTAAGAGTGAAAATGATAGTGACGGACCTATTTGTAAAGATGGCCGTCCTCACATGGAGAACAGTGACATAGTTCCAGTTTTAATGAATAGTGGTTATTTTAATATTGTCATTAAAAAAAAATGCTGTTATTCAAGTAAATGTAACGCGTCTTTAACCGTATCACAAAGGGATTTCACCAAAACTCCAAAACATCGTGATGAAGAGGGTAAAGATCCGAATTTATGTGGATTGGACTTGTCCCATACGTTCAATTCCTATGCTACCAACAGGCGAATTTCGGTACCTAATTGAAATTAAAAAATACTAGTATAAACTCAAATCCAGTATAGGCATATGTCATTGCTATTTGTACGTGCTATAATCACTCTAAAAAAACTGTGCGTAGTAATTTGACAACTTTCTTTTTTTTTCCCCCTTTTATATGTACAACGGTAAACTGTATATCTAAATACGATTGTATCACTAACGCTATCCTTCAATGAGATAATTAAATATGTTTAGTTTTAAACACGGTAATTAAACTATAGTAAGAATGTAAAAAAATGTGTAATTATTGCTAACATGTGCATATAAAGTCCCGATAATACAGTTATTTACCAATTGAAATACTTATAGCGTGTTGACTTGAATTCATGTACATAATAAAAGGTACTGGCTATGTTTCTTAGTACATACAATATTTTGTCAGGAATAAATCAGCAGATAGATGAGTAGTCTTTCATTTTCGTGACCGGACCCTTCCTTCTGCCAGAATTAGAAGGAGACCTGAATATATGAGAGTTTGGCTCCCAATGTCTTCAGAACGATAACATGGATAACGTTTTTACAAACGAACCCACCTTTTCGTCCATCCCGCCACGATACGAAATGATTTCGTTAAATGGACTTCGTTGTAATTTTGTTTTGTTGATATTGAATTGCTCCTGAATTAATAAGAAGCCATAATATCAGTAGGAAGAATTTACAGGCAAATTGATACAAGTCTGATGTACATTTTCTTGATTTCAGTGTGCAACCTAAGCCACTGGAATAAACCTTAGGAGTGGTTTTATTACAAAATACTGATTTAAATACAAAAGTGTGTTAGCTTTTCGTTTAGTGAAGAAACACATACGCAATACTAACACCCAAAAACGTCTGTTTTGACCAACTTTACGGCGCCCTATATGCAAAATATGTCGGTGTTCCTTTGAAGGTCAAGAACATTTTTGCGAATTGCTGTAATAGCGGTGTTGTTGGTTAATATCTTATATTTTCAGGTGTGATGGCCCTAAATATCTTTAGTATTAAATGGCTTTTATTCATATTTTCGAACAATGGACTTTTGCATGGATGCCAATAAGTTACAATTATTTATTAAAAAAAGCCAATATTTAATTAAATTTTTTAAATTGGAATCGTAAAAACATCAGAGCGAAGCGATATCAACATCGCTCTTCCACAGTCACTAAATAACATACTAATGTGTGAATATATCTTTTTTTCTTTATTTTTAACGACAACGTCTCTCTTTAGGGATATAATATAAATAGGACAACGAATACTGTAGCTGACATGTTTTTATTAGGCGGCACATTAATCCTCGACAACAAAGCATGTTACATCACACATGGTTTCCCCATGCTGTTGGGCCGACTGCCCGCTGCTGCGGTGTCAAAGTCATAATAGGCTTCTTTCTATTGACAACGTACGCATTATGATGACAATGGTGGTTAATTTGGACTCACAGTGGCTATTGAAGGAACACAGGCTGCATTGTCGCTGGCGTATCCTGAAACGAATTTTCAACCAAATACAGGCCACTAATTTGGTAACGTAACTCGTAGTTTGATATCATACTGTCACTACGTGACAGGCGTTAGATTGGTTTCAGAAAAGGTATGCAGTCGAAATGTCCATGTGGTTATGATTTGTGACGATGAATGAAAAACATAAAACAAAGTTGGTTCAAGTTGTCTAAAAAATGAAAATTTGATATTTATCAAAAAATACACCCCTGAAAAACCCATTAATTACAAAACAAGGTGTGATAGATATTACAGCAATCACTTGCTTCAAAATGCAACAAAACAACAAACGATTTACAGTTATGTCTATTGTGATACACCCGGAGGAAAAGAAAATAGATGGAAACCAAAAAAAATCATGCATATTTTATGTTTATGTGTCATAACTCCTAAACCACGGATTGCAAGAAATTGTACAAAAACTTTTCCACCACACCTTATATATGAACAATAATTTAAGCAGGAAAAAAAAAATACTATATGTACTCCAAATTGGGGTTTTGCGTAACGGAGCGACTTTCTGGGGTCTGAGATCTGCGGCCCTCCCTATATGAAGACTTTGCTCTGGTTCTTACTGTTTGTTTGACTACTTTAACTTTCACGTCATTTACTTGTATGTGAAGTCTAGGCCTCAAGTCTTACGTTTGGTTTGACTACTGTTGCTTTCACGTTATTACTTGTTATATGTGAAATTGCTCAGTCTTACTGTTTGACTACTGTAACTTTCACGTTATGTACTTGTTTGTGACGTCTTGTCAAGTATTATTTTGTTTGGACTCTTTAAACTTTCATTATTACTTGTAGTGAAGACTGCTTAGGTACTTGTTACAAAAGTGCAAGAGAGGTGAGATACTTTACAACGTTTCACTTTCCGATACTGGTGCTTGCCTGAAATTTATGTGAGTGTGATCGAGTCATTACATCTTCAGGAAAGGACATAATATAGAGAAGTATCGAATATTTATCTATTTATCCTGAACAACTGTATCAATCGCTCGTCCAGGGTGATTAACCAACGAGTTTTAAGGTTTTTTGTTATGATGGAACAAGCTGGTCGCATTTCGTGAGCTGAGAATCATTAGTTCTAAATGACATTTTGGTTTTTGTGATATAATATTTTGAAATTTACATTTGCCGGCTTTAATAGAATACAATTGTAAGGTTTTAAAGGTCCCATTTACGGTAAAATATGTGGTTTTTAATGTTTTTTGTGAACTTAAAACATCCATATCTAAAAAAAATGACAAAGTCAGTTAGAGCCTTGTAATTTAGTGCACAAATAAACGTCATAATTGTTCCTTACAGACTCACCAGAATTATTTTTTTCATATTCAGGTTTCGCTGTGGGTCATCGTACCTGGCTTTCTGGTGGTGTGCCCAATTATGTCTGTCTTCCGAAAACACCAGAGTTTGGCCAGCTTTAATCCCGGTAAAACGTAACTATGCAGGGAAAACTTTACTCGTTGAGTTTGAAGCAGGGTCAAAATTGAGTATGATGTCACTGCGTGGCCTGGTTTGGCTATGCGAGCGCAATGATCCTGATACGGCCAAACGGAAACTGCCCAGCGGCTGGACCCGCAGTATGAAAGGATATCTATGAGCCCAACACGCCGGCTACAACAACTCAGAGTTCGTTTGCGTTGATGGGATCCAGAAGGAATTCCAGGAAGCCCGGTCTGCTGATCAAGAGGATCTTTGTTTTAATTTCGTGGAAGTCGATGAGATCGTGGCAATCTGGCTTGCGATACGTATGGGAACGGAGCCGAGCTTAGATGTGTTGTGTGTGTTACTAAGTAGTTTGTCACGCCCCGAGATGTCAAGAGAGTTGCAATTTCTTGTATAGAAAAGCTATGTTTATTTCTCGATTAAATCGCAATTTACACTCTTCAAGTTAGCTAGCTTTCACAATCACATCTGTGATTGGCAATTCGTGTTCGTATGATACGAGAGGGACATGTGAAAAAATAAACCATGCTACTTTAATGAATACTCAAAGATCAAATAATTCATTTCTTTAAAACCTACATAATATTTTTAAAATATCTTAATTATTGTTTAAGGGAGCGCGTCCAAAGCTCAACCGCAAAAGGACCTGGGTTTCAAGGTGATTGACCGTGATGTGTCATTGTATACAACAACAGAAACTGGTTTAACCGGAACGTACCGGCAGAATTTAGGTAAATTAGAAATTCACAGTTTTGTACCAAAGAAATGATCTCAGCTTAATCATTTCAACACCAGGGATAATTTTGTTAGAAAAAGCATTACATAGCGCAAAAATCAGAATTTTACATTTTTATGGACACCTTTTATGTGAAATCTCTCTTTGCACATTAAATTGAAGTATGAAATATTTCTAGACCCATCTATAGTAGCGCTTTTGTGGAATATTTTGAAAATTTAATTAACAACGAAACCTAAGAAACACACAGTCAATAGTATATAGTCAAGGCATATTTACAGTCTTTCGATTAAAAATACAATAGCCCATCCTGCATTAACAAAACAGGGCGTTCGGCAAAATTGGAATATGAAAATATAGAATATTCCGTGGGATAACAAGCCAATTATTACAGATCCATTAAAAACGTGTAGTTTAGTAATCTACACTGTTAGAAAAATTTCCGTAAAATTTACGAAATTTCTGGGCAGCAGTATTTCCAGGACTTTTTGGGGTTAAAAATTACAGAAATTCGGTTCAATTTAAACGGAACTTTGACAGTACTTTTAGAAATTGTCTCATATTATGGGAAAAAAAAATGTTGTATTTTAACAGAAATTTCCGTAATTTAAAATACGGAAAGAAAAAAAAAGCTGGAAAATATGCCTGCCAGAAATTGTGAAATATTCCTTAACTGAACATTTTTTTTTTAGTTTTTTGTTTTATTTTATGTTTTTCCGTAAATTTATGGAAAATTGGTCTATGAATTTACACTGCGGAAATTTCTTAACAGTGTACAGAAAGGTATCCGATGACCCCAGGAATCTACCAAAACCACTTTTCGAAGTTTTCATTTAGTCCTAACAACACATTTTGAGATGTTAACAAAAAAATAAATTTCCTGGCGCTCTCCGATATTCAAGATGGCATCCCAAATTTAGAGCAAATAGGCAAAAGTAAAGAAAATGGTATTAAATCAATATTATGTGAGGCCATTGAGTACAGTGAGTTTTTTTTTACTGAAACATATGATGAGTTACAACACTAGCACCCAGTATTTGCATTAGGATTGTAAGTCCACTTTGGACACAAGAAACGGGGGTGTACCTCACATGGGATGGGGCTGGGCATCCGGACAAAGTCTTGTAGTAGGGGACTGGTAACATTCAATCCTACTTCGTGGACAGTATTAATTGTTAGCTGTTTTGATCTAATGCAGCAAAGGTTAATTCTTTAGTTTTAATAAACAGAAACGAGTACTACCATACTAAAATTGAAAAAAATAGTTTTCATGCAAATTATTGGATGAAAGCTCATAGGATTAAAATTTAGGGGGCACAATGGTATTGGCAATTTGGTGCCATAAACTGCTAGTTATTTTGTACATAGTGAACCTTTTGTTGTAAACATTTTATTCTTTGATTTTGGAGCACCTATTTTTTCTCCCTTGTCGGCGGGCTGAGGAACGCCACATTTGCACATCCCAGTTAGCCGGGTGATGCTGTAAAGGGATCACACCACCAAGACCAAGTACCAAATGGTCGGCGTCCTGATCCAATATGGCTGACCTTTTCACCCTACTTGTTATGCAAGCACTTGAGATACTCAAACTATTCTTATTTTAATTAACCACACAACACAACACACACAAAACACACACGCAACACACATACACACACACAGGAATAATGAGAGCTACATCTGGAGTTATGGCTCTCTCCTCTCTTCTCTATTAATGCTATAACTTTGTATGGCCTCAAAATTAAATTCGATCTCCTAGCAATGAACTGCAGCACTTATGGAACACAAACAAAGGGTATATCTTTATCGTCAGCCTTTAGGTTGTTCAATTGAAACTAAAGCAAGCACACTGTAGCTTGCCATTTGTTGGATATTGAAATTCGTCTGTTCAAATAGAGTAAGAACAGGTCTGATTGACATCACCAACATGGCTAGGCAGATACTTTATCATACTTATAATCCAGATGATATGGGGTATGTTTATAAGAGCATCTTTAATGATTATATCTAAACGTAGGTGATAATATGTTGTAAATGTCAGGTTTTTTCTTCAATAAGAATCTTATAATAATATTTTCAATGTTATAAGTTAGAAATGAAAATAAATAGAGTGCTTGCATAATTTCACTTCTTTTTTTTTTGCCTTTTTGTTTCCAAGAACTCGAAGTAATAATACGAAAATAGAAAGCGCTTTTAGATAAAGCATTTTGTCGTTAACAGCCTGAAAGTCTCCAGCACTTAGCCCACTTGAAATATTCCCACAACATCTTCCCCAGATTGTGTCAACGACAATTTCCCGCCCTATTAATGCACCCCAAAAAAAAAATCACATCGGGATATGGCAACAATCCTTCGGGAGAGGGTACACCATGGCTAATACGATTACACTTGGTGTGGGTATCAATAGATAGCTATAGTAGCCTTTCCATTGTTACCAGAATGAAATCACATGCCTAGAATGACCTCAGAATGACGTCATAAATTCGCATGTCAGCAAAATAAAAGCCATCGTACACAGTACAGAAAAGTATGAAATATCTGATTGGTCAGCGATTGGCCTCTACTGATGCCAGTTGATATATTTCAGGGCATTTTTAGTGCTATAATAATGTGTTTGAGTCAGTCAAATTGCCAAAAATAAATTTTCACCCATATCTATTTTTATAATGTCTTCAATTATACGTCAAGTGACACAGTCATAATGGGCTGCTGCGTACTTATTTTGATCCCCAATTTAGAATAAACTTTAAGCTATCCTTAGTACCAAATTGATAGGAATCTGTATCGGATGGTCAGTAACGAAAATCCCAGGGGTGCAACACCCCTTTTCGGGTGTTTTGTTAATAAAAATGGAAAAAACTAAAAAATTAAAAAAAAAAAAAAGGTTTTTACACCGAAAGGTTTTTATTCAAAAGGCGATATTCCGAAAATTCGAGAAACTAAGTAATGCGGCCTTCGGAGTAAAAGAAACTTCGGAGTAATGACGCCCTTTTCAATTCGGATAATGCACCATTCGGACCGATTACCGTTCGGATTAATTACCTATCGGAAAATAGGTTTCGGAGAAATACCATTCGGAGCAAATTTCTTTCGGAATAAAGAATCTTTCGGAACAAAAACCGTTGGGACAAATGACAACTCGGAACATTGACCTGCCACAATTTGTTTACCTTTTCAAAATGTATATTTGTTTAAAGGTCCCACTCCCGAAAAAAAGTGGGCATTTCCGTGATCCACAACCCGTCCCCCCGAATTACCTAAAAAAAGTTGGATTCTATTCCATCTGAAACGTTAGCCTTTGTAATCCACGTGTACCTAATTATTGTGCAACTTCGGTCTATCTGAATAAGAAAATTGCAATTTTGTCTTTTAATGTCACGTAAACGGACAGAAATACCGCACAGTGGCCTATGGGACCGTGTGAACAAGCAATGCTCATAACACAAAAACCGCAAGATCGGGATCAACTAAAATTTTTGAATTAGCTTTTCTCAAGGTGAATCTAATGAACAATGAATAAAAACAGAAGGTGCCGAAATCACGAAATTGCACCTTTATCTTATTTATTATTTTTAAGCAAATTTTGTGAAATTTAAAAAGTTCATATCTCCAAATATCAAGATGTCGAAACCAGCTAACGAATGTCATTACTTTGTAGTATTATTACAGGTTGTGACTGCGATTATTCCTTCTTCAGAATTCATGTAATTGTTAAAAAGAAGCTAATTTGTTTCATCTCATCATCGTCCATTGGCGCCGTCTCTCCTGTCGCTTCTCTTCCTCCCCGCCACTTCCAACACAACCGTACACAACCGCACCACCACCGCCACCAAAACACCGCACCACCACCACCACCGCCAACACCGCGCACCACAAACTAAACCAACAGCCCAGACCACCGTGCACAAAAAAAATTACCACCTCCACCATCACCATACCATTCACACCACCACCACCACCATCTCCAACACTTCCTCCACCACACTCTCACCCAACATCTCCACTGCCACCGTCACACCAAAAAACTACCATTCATCACCACACCACCAACCACCACCACCACCACCGGTCCTACTCCTCTTCCCTTTTACCCGGATATCGCCACCAAGTCTGGCAACCATGTGTTTTATCGGTCAAGTTGTAGACCCCAGTAACTTTGAAGAGATTCAGTGGGGTATGGCCTTCAAGCGGTAGTATGCGAGGGTACCGGACATGGAATGGGGAGGTGGTATCTCAATTGCAGATTCGAACTCGGCAGCTGAGCGTTATTGGTTCCACAAGGACATTACTGTCGCTACTAGAAGTCGGTAGCGAAATGTTGTGGCTGAAGGTTGCGAAGATGCTGCGTAAGTACACTTCTATCTGTTTGATAAGGACATTTGTTGCTATCAGCAAGGTAAGCAAGGAAAAAATATAACAAGCACACAAATAAACAAAGAGAATCAGACCTCGAGGTTTAAAGGGGACATTTCGTGATCACAAACCTATTCCCCCCGACTTACTTCAAAAAAGTTAAGATTTTTATATCATATGAACCGTAGCCTTAGTATCCACGTGTACCTAATCATACTTGCAAATTCGGTCGCCATCTGTAAGAAATTCAGCAATTTTGTATTTTCAGTCCGTACACGGGACAGAAATACAACAGTGGCCTATGGGACCGTGGGAACAAGCCTTTCTCAGAACACAAAATCGAAAGATCCAGATTCAACGGCAATTTTGTGAATTAGCTTTTCTCAAGATATCTAGTGAAACAAGGAATAAAAAAAAGGTGCTGAAATCACGAAATGCCGCTTTAAGCTTATTTGCAAAGAATATTATACGCATTTCACCTAGAGAAAATTTTTTGAAATCTTTCAAAAATAGTGCCAATAATGTTTAAAAGACAAACACATAGACCTTCTAGTATAATTTGCTATTTATCATCTACAACAAGTCGTCAAATTTGAGGCAACAAGTGGGCATAGAGCCATATACGAAATGGTAATAGGAAAGAGAAATAATTGCTGTGAGTACAATACCTTTTTCATTAAGCCATGGAACAAAAATTTATTACAATACTTAATGAACACATGGGACAGTTTAAATGCGAATAGAAGCGCTTATTATGGAAATTTATTTAAAATTATCTGAATTCCCGCGAACATGCAAAAGGGTATGGGAAATAATATTACTTCAAAAATCATGCATAAAAGCTTCTTATAAACAGAGTTTACTAGCTTCTATTTTTCGGTACAAACAATATTGACGTTCGGTGAAACAATTTTGTCCTACATCTAATTTATTCATAACAAAGAAAAAATTCGCCGATAGTCATTTATTCATTTTTAAGCATTTAATTTTCATGACTCTTATAATTTCCAAGGAGTCCTGCAACATGTGGAAATAAAATGCATTACAAATGTGAAAAAGACAATGCGATGACGAATTTTTTTTGCGTTTTGTTTAAATTGCATTGTTTGACAACTTTTTTGCATTTCTTTTTTTCCCCTGGAAAATTAAACCCAAATCAAAGCTAGTAAAAAACTTTTAAAAAAGCATGCGCTAAACAGTTTTTTTAAAGCAATGCAGCGATATTCGGAGACTCTTTGCCCAGAGGGGTATTGAGCAATCCCACAATGCACCTGATTTGGGAAATTTCACCTAAATAGGTTCATGTGATCCTAACATCTATTCTATACTAAAACTGAATTTAACACTCATTTGGGAACACAAAGCGTAGTACTTAACGAATTTTTAGCATGATTAGAAATGTCTTGTGGTTCTTTAAAACATTTGGAAAAATTTTCCCTAAGTACCGGCATGCGTTTAGTACAGTACAGATAAGGACATTGCTATGGTCAGGGGATTGATTCAAAACACCCATCTGCTTTTGCCTAGTGTGATTTTTTTATTTGTGTACGTTCATAAAACGATTGCTAAAAAGGTCAACAATTCTATTCATGCTGAGAAATTGTATGTTTATCCGCGGAAAAGCAATAAGACTTTTATGTGGTGTGGTTTAAGGAAACATGTTGCTGGTCTCACATGAAGATGGTTGTCATTAAGTTAATTCGATTCTTTATGCATGAGTATAAATAAGAAGAGAGAGGAGAGAGAGGGAGGAGGAGAGAGAGAGAGGCGTATGATCACCGCAGCTCTTCAAAAGCGATTTGATTGAACTATATGGATTTATTGAAACAAACGACAAAATGAATACAGCCCAGGCAAACTCTTATAAGCCCAATTAATCTATCAAAATTCTTGCACCTTCTATAGACAACCATGATGACCATGAAACATTACAGTTACTTAATAAACTCGAAAGGCGATCATGAGATTTTTAATTATTTCAATTAATTATACCAAGGTTTTATCTAAAGTTAAAAGGACATATTTAATAATGTATCTACTCATATATCTTAAAACCCTTTACCGGGACCCGTGTAGGTAATTTTCCTGGCATGCTACACCAAGGACTTTGCGATACAGATGGAAATTATGGACCTCCCGTCGGCAAACTTGTATGGGCAGACACAGGTGTGAATTATCGGGTGGCAGTTTCATTGAAAAAAAGCCTCGAGGCGAGACATTGTCTACAAATCTAGAGCAGGTTCGGCCAGAATTGCTTGTTCCGCAGCTTTCAGCGCCAATGGTTCAGTTCTGAACTGCTAAAACAAAATGGAACGCTTGAACGATTAGGGGCAGAAGTACCCAAAGTCCGGTCTAAGGGATAATATTAAATTGTTAAATTTCGGTATTAAAACCCCCACCAACTGAACCACACTTTCGAAACACAAGCACGAAGTGACACGACAAAATACTCAGGGATTTGTGATTTAGTAACATATAAATCTTAAACTGAGAAGACTCAACGTGAAGAGGCTCAACACGAACTCATAGGGAGTTGATTCCACATTTTAACAGCTCTAGATGTAAACTTACGTTCACCAGTTTAATTTCCAAGATAGTTCACATAAGGAATTAAAACTTTGGCTTCTAGTACATTTAGAATGAACAGATGAGTGAATTTAAAGAGCTAAAATTAAAAGGAACAAGCCCTTCAAAATGATAAAATAATATAATACTAATTACTAATACTATAATAATAATAATAAAAATAATAATATCATCATACTAATAATAAAAATAATAAACGACAAAATGATACTTAGGGGACTTTTAATTATTGATTAGGTTATAATGAGCTCTTATTAGTATTTAAAGAATATTCTTAAAAACAGCTGTGAAATGTAAACAATGTACATTGGCTGATGCCGGTTCAATTTCGACAATTGTACCCAGGTAGTACGCGCTTCGTATTGAAGTTATTTTTAGATAGTTGAAAGCGCATCGGCAACCGCGTTTTACTACGTTCGCGCGCCTGCCTGCCAACGTTGCGTCTCGTTCCGTATGATTGTTGCGTTCAGAAGGTATTCGATTGTTGTACACTGGGTGGTGGCAGGCCTTTCTTGTTGTTTTTAAACCGTAAAGTATCGCAGAAAAGGGTTAAAGATGACCTAAATGATTAAAGCTGTTTAAGAATGAGTATAAAGGTATGATTGGGAACCGGTACTCTATTTCGGACGATTGAAACCGGCGACACCATTAACGAGGCCGGAGGTCGAGGGTCTTCCACTTAAAATAATGGTATCGCCTTATTCTTATTTGGGGGAGAAGTAGAGAACCGTCTTGTGGCCTCCCCTGTTAAACTGCGAAGCGACGCAAAGTTAAAAATGGAAGGCGAGCAGGCGAACCATCTCTACAACTCCAACAAATGTTTTCTATTAAACATCATTTCTAGTATACCCATATCAGGACTAGACCTCAGCGCAGGGGCCGATTTCACTAACGTTTGCGATCATCGCAAAAGGCCCAAGCGATAGCCAAACCCCGAATCATCGCTATTTAGCGACCCGACTTCATTTAGCGATTTCACAACCCTTTGCGACGACTGTGGTCATCGCAACGCGTGAGTTAGCGATGATTTTTTAGCGAACTGCTATCTGAGTCGCGGGTAGTCGACAAAGTAAGTAAATTAATCGCTAATGGATATGTCACATGTTAAATTTCGCACCATTTCATTATAGCGCACGTATTCGTTCATCTAATTAGGAAGACTGCTTCTGCTCTTAATAGCCTATAATAATATTCTAATGACTTTCGAGTTTTATAATGCAAGAGCATTTTGGGCCTTACGCAGAGAACAGATTTCTAGAGATGATGAATCCCCAGAAAATAGACAGATAAGACGATGCAGCATATAACCTACAAATCTATCTGATTTAGATTTTTTTCACTCGGTTTAATAGGTTTTTACCAAAAATGATTGCGTATCACTCCACAAAGAGGGATTTTCTCATCAGTCCTTAAGGTAATATCTCGAACTCGAGAGTTTGGCTCAATTTGCACTTCGTGTAGACTATTAATCGGCAAAACAGGTGAGGGAGTCATCCTTAAAGAACATGGTAAAGCTACTCCAATTTTGAGGGTATGCGGCCCCCGCAAAACCTACGATTTGGAGTTGTTCTGCGGATAGGGGCCCTTCGTTAAAATCCAAAATCGGAAGGAGGGGATGGGACGGGTTTCTGCGAAATATACGCAACCACTCGGAAAGGGAGGGTTCGCGGTGGTTGCCAAAACTCCTAAATCGGAGGTTTTGAGGCCAGGTGTAATAATTAATATTTTGTACTCTGATTCTGGAGTTTCTGTGCATAATACGCCAAACTCCAAAGTGGATGGTTTGCGGTGGTCGCCAAAAAAACTCCAAAAATCGGAGGTTTTGCGCAAAATTATATAACATTAGTATTCCAAGTTCGAGGGAGCTAGTTTTTTTCGCGATAGTAGAGCCTAGGCGCAAAAATTGCCAGTAATTTTAGACTTGGAACCAATACAAAACAAATTGCAACAGGAAACAATTTTGGTGTACATACAGTGAAATAGTCAAAAAAATTATAGGGGCCTATTAAACATCTACCAAATCAAACCTTGTGGAACATGTAGAAATAAGGGGAAACGTTTGTAAAGGGGTAAAAAATTAGAATTGTTCGAATTGATTTAAATGATGTATCAATTTATTGGGATACTCTAAGGTTAAAAAAAGGTATAGTTTGCCCATCTACGCGTTATAGTTTTACAATAGGCACATAACGTTCAAGGTCATCCTGGGGTTAAAATTCATCGAATGGTCCGATTTTGATCGGACTGGTTGTAAACTGTTAAATGTGTCTCACTAGATAAGTAAATGATAAATAGATTCTTTGTTGAACTTTCTATATAAGAAGTACAGAGCTATGAATAGTGACCTCCCATAGAATCTGTAGCCCCCAAGTCACATTTTGGCATTCCAATTATGAAACGAATATTATAGATGGTGCAAACAGTATATTTTCCGGTTCAGTACCATTAGAAGAAACAATTTGACACAATTTTTATACGAACGAAAATACTCTGAAAATTTTCCCCCATTGTGACCTTGAACCTATTTGACTCATACTAGTGAACTACAACCATGGAGTTATTGTAAACATACAGATAGGGCCAAACTATACCTTTTTTTAATCCGAAATGTAACAACACGTTGGCATACTTTTAACGCGTTTTGATACTTTTCAAATTTTGAACCCTATATAACCTTACCCCTTAAAAACATATGTTCCATCCTTTGATTTTCGTAGACTTTTGATATGTTGTTTTTTACAGGTATTCTCAATACAATTCTGGTGGAAATTGATTCTGTTGCAATTAGTTTTGCGGTTAAGGCAGCATCATTCTATTTTTAGCCAAACACAACAAAATCGGAGGGTCTGTGGTGGGCGCACGTTTTTAAATATCATAATACATATTTTGTACTCCGATTTTTAGGTTTTGTGCATAGTACGAACCAAACTCCGAAATCAGAGGTTTGCGTGCCGCAAAACTCTGAATCGTAGGTTTTAATTATTAATAAAATTTTCATCTCCGGATAATACACAAAACCTTGGAAAACTAGGGTTGCGGGGGCGCAAAAACTCGGTGGTTTTGCAATTCATGCGCAGTATTGACATTTCGTAACCTTCAATAACCGTTAATTTTACGGACCCGTGATGGGTAATTAAACCACTAATTGCGAGAAAGTACGGGAAATCGTGAATATATGGGAAAATCCCGTACATTTTAAGCGTTTATTTAACGGGTAATTGACGTTATTTTATGGATTTAGGCATTTACAGCAAAATTTGCTGCTGGGAAATGCCCAGTAATTTGAAGACACAGGGATAAAGGGTTAGAAGTGGTTCAGGAGTGTGCCAGGGGGCGGCGCCCGAGAGTTTGAAAATTCAGGAAAAACAGGGGTTTTAAGCAATAAATTGCGTTAAAATAGGGTTTTTTACCAGAGTTAATCGTGTAGTGTTCGCCCCCCCTTAGATTTCACTCTGGAGCTATGGGTTGTGCACAGGGTTAAGTGTAAGGTTAGTTTAGGTTGGGTTGTACCTTGAGCGGTGAGTATAGGATTTGGACTATCACTCTTAAAAAAATTTACTCTTCTGATGGTCAAATGGGTACCGTTGGATGCTAAAAAGGGAACAACCTTTCAAGCTGATTAAACTTTACTCACTTGATTAACAAGGCTTTACTCATCTAAAGTGTACAATTTTACTCATCAGTGGGCAAAATTTTACTCACAACTGTGATTAAAAGTTTTAATCAACACGAAGGGTTGGTCCCTTTTACTCCACAGCCAAGGTAAACTTTTATCCATATACTGTCGAGTAAAAATATACTCATCTAATTGAGTAATAGTTTGAATCAACAGCAGATTCACACAACTTTACTCAACCAGAGTGTTGATTAAAGTTTTTACTTCTGGCATAGTCCTATATTTTACTCAACTGCAGGCAGTTTCCTGTTTGAAATCAAATGCAATTTGTACTATGTGAATGACACAGACCCACAGAGCAATTGCAGTTGAATCTTGATCTTTGAATCTTTTAATGAATGCATTGCCAGAATGTATAAACATCATAACAAAAACACCAGTAGCATGCTAAGTAGCATTTGACTACTTCACACTTCAAAGGTCAGGCCTCATGTTCAGGTTGATTTTTGAATAATAGGAGTGGGGGCATAAATGGGTCATTTTTGTTTTTTCATATGGCGGGGTTTTTGTATTCGTATTATACCTACAATTTTTTTTCCTTGGGTCCCAGAAAAAAGTGTGCAGGCGCCCTCTTGTGTAAATTTTCCTTATTTTGTGGTAGGGTGGATTTAAGCAGCAAACCCCTCTCCACTTTTTTCAGGCACTTTGCAAGCATTTGGTGTTTAAATATTATGTACACGAGCTCATATACCTGATTTTGAAAGTTGCAATGAAAATGCGTGTTTCTTTAAAGGTAACGTTTCCGGTCCAAAATTTTAATGTGATGGCAACTTTTTTCGAGATTTTTCGCTAACAATTTTTCATTCGCTTTTTTAAGTTTTGCTGCTACAAAGATGGTCACCAACTTGACCTTCTCAAGAAATTTGAGCACTTCTATCTCATTTAGTTTGCCTGTAGCACTCATTTGAATGTTCTTTCACATCTCCTATTCAAATTTACCGTGGGGTCAGCACTTTCTTTGTTTAAAATTCAAATGGGAGCATTCCAATGAAAGTTGAAATGAGCACTTCAGACAAACTACTGTACATTAAAGTACGCAAAATTTTTCTTGATCTGGTCAATTTTTGTATCATCTTCAATGCTGTAAACTTTAAAACAGCAAATGAGAAGGCATTAGCGAAAAATCTTCAAAAAGCGCTCTCAATGCTAAATTTTGACCTAAACGTTTTTTTTAAGAACCGGCAATGTCCATTTTCATGCAACTTTCAAAGTATCGTGAGGCCATTTACATAATTAGACATCAAAACAGTGCAAAATACCTGAAAAAAGTGTACTTAGAGGGATTTTCCGCGTCAAAATCCACTCCGCTGCCCACAAAATTTAGTGACGGGCACAATAGGGCTCTGCACCTTTTTCTTGGACCAGAGCAGCTTGGCGCCAGCCTCATTTTTATAGGAACTCACCAAAAATGTCAAAAGAAATATAGCAATACTGGTGAAACCAACCAAAAACCATTTGGTGCTTTGATTGTGTGTCGGTCATGGGTGTTCCCATGACCCATACGACCTCGTTCTCGGTCGTTATTATACCAAAAAATCAGAAATAACCGTTCCAGTGGAGTTGATCTTCAACTCCAACGGTTTTGAATAAGACAAGATTCCTTGTACAACTCTAAAAGAATTAATTTTTTCGTCAAGATTTCGCTTTTTACGTTTTAAACCAATTGCGACGTCTGAAATTTTGGATTTCTGTCTTGGCCGCCCTCCCCTGGACTCCAGAGGCAAAAAATTTTTTCATTTCATGTTGAGATTCTATAGGTATAATAGATACCATAAAAAACCCAGCCCTAACGAAATAACCTAAAAAGTAATTTTGCCCTCCCATATAGAGCCCACTCCTATAAATAAGTGAACTTAAAGTGCCGGAGAATTTTTTTAGGATATTATTTCTTCTCCTCAAATTTCGCTGGATCTTGTAGACCACATACCGAGAACGTTTGGAAGGTTTATGGACAAACAGATGCAAAAGAACACCGCAACCTTGTTATTGAACTTGCCTGCTATCGTAATCGAACCCCATAGAAAACCATGGCTTCTATCCACCATGCTTTGACTTTCTGTCGTGCGCCACCGAAATACTAAATCATCATCTTATTACTAACGACTGCGTATTCGGCTTATTCCTTCAGGTGTGATCTAATACATTGGTAAGCATCCAAATATGGAAAAACCTAGGTTCAAGAAAAATTGGGGGCGCTTCTTTCTGGAATCTCCTCACGTCTCTTTAAGATAAAAAACTCACAATGCAAAGCTCCTCTACTATATTAGAGGGGTTGGCTCTAGAAGTTCATATTTTACAGAACAAACCATCACCCTAATTTGATGACTTTATGTGTACTGACCCCATTTTTGGACAAAACGATGAAAAAAAGAGTGCGAAATCTAGGGTGCTCAGGGATAAAAATTCACTATCCAATATGGCCGGCCAGTTTACCCTTGATCCTGCATATTTTTGTTAGGCGTTTATCTTAGTTTAGTCTTAATTTGATTTGAGTGTTTAGTTTCTTGAGGTAACAAATCCATTTCTGGAAATTGCATGACATTTTGACCTGTTCATTTTTTTTCAAATGGATAGTTATGTGTTTGAGGGTGCTTAACACATAATCGCAGATTAAGGCGCTCACTTAAAGGCACTATCAGTGATTTGCCAATAATCAATTCAGAAAATTGACAAAAAACCCTGAATTTTGATTACGAACGCATTAACAAGTCCATTTAGGGAAAACAAAACAAAAAATTTCCAGACAACTTCCACAATTGGATTTTGCAGTCAACTTACTAAAATGTTGCCTCTCAGTCTAAATTGGCAGCCGTCTTGGATCCTGCGCATTGTATGCCCTCACTCTGAGTCGCACCTTTTTCATTCTTTTTTTTAAATAGGGTCACCACTGGATGGTGATGATCTGTTCGAATCTTGAACCTAAGTTGACCTCTATAGCCTATTCCTACTTATAAAGTACTGGGCCCGGACATTCAATCATCATGCTCTATTAGCATTTGCTTTTTTTACCAGAAGGTGTCAAAAGTCATCTGGAGTTCACAATGTTCTAGAAGACCTAAATGCTTTTGGTAAACAGAAAGCAGTGGCGAATCTCCAAATTGCTCAATTTATATATGTTCAGGAATAAGTTATCTCTAAGGTCAACGTTCTTTGCAGTATGGTGTAAAAATATTTTTAAAATGGCATTTGGAGTCGAGCACGTTCTGTTATCTTAATGTTCGCTAGATATCCCTTTAGAAAAGCTTATTCCCAAAATTTCAGTTGATTCTGATCTTGCAATTTTTGATGTTATGAGCAAATGTTTGCACCACACTTCCCTGTAGACTACTGTACTGTAATTTCTGTACAGACCGAATTGAAAATTGCATATTTCTTCCGAGAAGATCAAATTTTGCATGGCACACATCTATACATTCAGCGTTCCAGGTGATACAAAAATCGGCTGGAAACAGACAGATCACAAAATGCCCAACTACTCACCATGATATATAAAATTGGCGGGGACTGGGAGAGTTAATTATTGTTGTCATGCTAGTTGCTGATACATGCACCTTTCATATGAATTTGGTTTTCACCAATCTCTCTTTGAGCACCTACAGTCAAAACCCAGAGCGCACACTTGAAATTCCTTAAGGTGCCACGAGAGATTTGAGGCACCCAATAATGTTCATAATAGTAATTTCATATAGATTAGACACTCAAAAGATTTCTTGCTTATATTTTCTCTACGACACAAAGTCTTAAAAGGAGAAAAAGGCGATTTTGGATTTGCTTTATTTCAATGTAAAACATAGGCTGAATGTCGTATTTTTGCTCTATACGATTAAATTCACCATTTTTGTACCAAAGAAACATTTCTCGGCTTAATCCTTTTCAGAATTAGGATATTTTTGATGGAAAGCTTTACATCAGGGTAAAAATCAGTAACTTTCGATTTTTAAGGGACACCCGATATGTGAAATCTCCTTGTTGCAACCTTAAGTTACAGGTAGCATTGTTATACAACATCTTTTTTAAGTATAAGGGGGGGTACACTTGACTCAACATTTTGCTCTTCTTTTCCCCATGTTTTTTATCCAAATTATTTTTTGCCCAAAAATGGTGTAGATGTTTTCAATAGAAGTCCCCCATTGATGCAAATGGCGTATTACATTGATTCGTCTCGCGTTATGCCAGTTGTTCGTAGTGCTTGACGAAATGAATTGCAATACCTCATTTGCATCATGGACTTCTATATGAAACGTCTACCCAAAAATGTTAGGTAATAACCTAATTCTCAGTGCGCATATTTTTGGTGGGAAAAACTTCAAATCTGCCATGGTTGTTTTTAGCTTATTGCATCTAAATAGCATTTGGTGGCACTATTCAAAACTTTGTTTTGCCCCTTAATTTTAGTTGGAGTAACTTTTTTTTCAATTTTTATTGCAGCAATGTAAATTTATTTATTTTATTCTATTATGGGCCAACTTAAAATGAAAAGTCCTTTTTGGAAAAGTCATTTCCCTTTTTCGGTTGGAGATTTTTTTTTTTTAAAGTAATAAAATTATTGTTGCAAGAAATTTATATTCCCCTCTTATGATGTTCGTGTTGATTGTACCCCCATACAAAAATTCCAATGGCAAAGCGGTTTTCATAGGGGGTCCCACATGAACCCCACCCCCTTACACACTAACAGGAGTGTGCAAGACTTCATACACTTAATGCTAAATAATTACAAATTTATAATAATAGCCAAGTTGTCACAGCATGTACATTAAGCACTGATTATTGTGTGACACCTGTATTTCCAACTACATAAAGTTGCTCTTTTTTCCACGCTACTGAAATAGTTCCCAAACTACAGTAAGCTAAGTTTTCAACTTCTAAAATACTGCAGCAAACTCGTAATTTACGCGATGCGTAAAAATATGTCCTCGCCAAATGTTGTGAATCCTAAAACAAAAAAACCTACAACACATACCACCCCTTTAATTCAGCTCAGGACGGAATTGTCACGATTGCGATTGGAGGGGAACCATCTTCAAATCCATGCCAACATTTGTGATGATGGAAAGAACACCTCTTGCTGCAAAAAACACTGAAGTCATTACATGGCTACAAAGCTCTTCAGTTATTCCACTTGTAATATCCAAAAAAAAACCATCGAGACCGTCTGACAAACTTCTTAGCCAGCTAGTGTACAACGTCAACTTTTGAGTCAGGGAGTTGAGCAGTTCCCATCATTTCTTGCGTATTACCATTTACACTCGGGCATTATTGCCTGAAAATGAAAACAAAATAGTAACCCCGGATGTTGAGAAAAGGTTTTTATTTTCTTGAAATTTAACGTACTTCTACAACACTATCCATTGACAAGAAGTAGAGTCCATTAACAATGTTGGGTTCATGCAATCTACATAATAACACACAATTCAATTCATACAACAGAGAGTGTGTGACCCAATCGACAGCATCATTTTCCCCCTTTAACCCAATGAACATTTGTAGAATTCACATCACAAGAAAGCTCTTAGTTTTTGTCATGTTGAATTTTATACGGAAAATTTATTCCATTTTCATTGTATTGGAGAAAGTGCTATATCACACTGGCAAATTCATGTAGTTTTCTGTGAACTATACACAGTTCGGCTTCAAACACCATTAAATTGGGACAAATTGGCTGAATCGAAAATGAAAACTTTTGGAGGGCCATCTTTCATGCAGCCTGTGGAAAAACTCTTGAACAAAAGCAGCTTTAAGTTTATGCAAATTTTTGGTCATGAAAAACAAGCTTAAAAAAATACTGCAAACGTAAACTTGCAATCATCCCCCTGGCAAGTTGCCAGTATGGAACATGACCTCAGATTGAACCTTGGGTCCAGGATCTTTGACATCATCCAGACATTAATGAAAAAACCCCTATTGCACCTACTAACACCCAAGTCTGGTGTAATCAGACTTAAATTTTTCGAAGGGACGTGGAAAACAAACAAAAACCTAACCAAACTGTAACACACACAACACACTACATACACCATCAGTGGGTATAAACCCACCCCTGAAATTTGGTTGGGGGGGGCTAGGGTTTTAGCACCCCCAATCCCCCAATGACTAACCTTTTGGACAGTGCCCATGGAGAAGGACCCAAATGGCCCCTCGAAAAAGCCTCGGCGTCCCCTCCCCCCCCGGCCTCCCCGCCCCCCCCCCCCCCCCATTTGCAAAGGTTCTGGTTACGCCATTGTTACAACATAACGGACAGCCTCTATCGCCAAATCCAATCCTCTCTTGCTTTCAAGCCAGGGCATAAAAATGAGATTTCTAAAATGGTTGTGCACACCTGTGCATAGCAAACAGATGCGATAATTCATAGTTTTAGACTGTGTTTGCTATTATCATGTTGTGGTAAACTGTTGACTCATAATTTGAAGGGAATTTTCCCGAATTGTAATGAATACCCATTGATTAATTGTTATTAATTTGGGCCATCGGTAGACCAAGAGCTCCATCTTTTTTTTGGCATCTGTCCTTGGTATGTACAATTCATGCACAACTGGGTGAAATCATGCAACTTGCCAGCTGGCTTTTGTCAGGCAATAGTATGGTATGTGCAAAAACCAAATTGTAAAATAAATCAAGACATAACCTTCAAACTTATTCTGTCAATCCGTCCAATTCCGTCACTCCCTAACACTCCAGTAGGTTTGCCCGTGCTTTCTGTATATTTCAGCGCACTGTCATGATAACCATAATCCATGGTAGTACATCCATTAGCCTTATCTGGAAAGAGCCGCCACCTCCTTTCTTGTTTTAATCGTATACATTGCAAGACATAGAATGATGCAGCGTGATACAACATTTGTGCTACAACCATAGAGCAGAATCAAAATAAAAGTCCCTCTCGGACCTCTGTGGTCGCCTGCCCTCGCGGTTAGTGAATGATAGGCCTAGAATGTGCCTTTGACCTTGATATGTGACCTTGGACCTCATAAACAAATGAGGTTTTGCATATAAACTTCCATAAAAAACCAAGTTTGTTGCATTGAAACTGCAACTTTCAAAAATGAGGTCATTAAATTTTACATTTTCATCCTATCCTTCCTTACAACTGACCTCACATCACCTTTGAAACCTTGGTATGTGACCACCTTTGACCTCATCAACAAATGAGGGATCTCATGCCGCCTTATACTCAGTTTGGTTTTAAAAAATCCAAAATCCCTCTAAAGTATTTGGATATTACAGGCAAATGATAACCCTTTTCACAACAACATCAACAACAACAGACAAAGCAGACATCAACAAACAACGAAAGTGATCCTGTGTCTGCCTGCTTAAGGCGGTGACACAAACAAAGAGAGCAACACTATTGTGTTATTGAATAGTCAGCAGGGCGGAACCGATTTCTCTCACACCTCGCGCACCACTTTGTTGTGCGCAACCAGCCACACCACCTACAATCAGTGTGCATCACATTCGTCCACGCCTTATTTTTATCAGTGGTTGCATTTCCCCAGTGTTCCATTGTGTGATCGGCATTTCTTTCTTTTCTTTTCTGCAATAAATTATGCGAAAACAACCATCACTGGAAGAACCCACATGCAAGGGTCATTCCATGTTAATTCAACAAATGGCTCCTGCATGACCCTCTCAATTTTCTTTCTATTTTGGTGGAAAGTTGTACCTGTAGTCATAGAAAAAAGTTTCGGCTGTTGGTATCCCTTATAGTTTTTGTGTGGTGGCTGGCGCCGAACGAGATGGCGTTCGGGGTCTAAAATGGCTTCCAAAAATGACCATTTAAAATAATTCCAGAATTAAAGGGCTGGCTCAGAAGATTTCAAAATAATTTTTTTGTGGTCAGTAATTATAGTCCATCTACAACGTAAAAGAGGAGTCATCTAAAATTCCAAATTAGAGATGAATCAGATTTTTTTCGTTTTCATAATGCAGCAAACATTTATAAACATTCCATAGGATACCCGATAACCATGTTATAAATACAAAATTCAAGGATCCAGAATTTTATGACAACGTTGTTATTTTCTATATGAAGGACTTTGATTTGAGTCTTAGTTATTCACACATGATCAGTAGATGGACGAGCATTATGTATATCAAAAAACACGATTTGTTTGAAAATGATTGCGCCCTCATCGGGAAATCTCTGAGTCACCTTTAAGAGGCCTGTAAATTTTCCTTAATATGCATAGTGAAGGATATTATTCCCCTTTGTACCAACTACTGTCCACTAAAATAAACCGGAATTTCACGTTTGCTTATTGCCTACGGGCTTGCTAATTACTAGTATGCACGAGTTACATCCTGTTTACAAATTTTAGGCCAACAGAAGATATTCTTTCTTTCTTCTTAAAAGTTTTGGTATTTAGGCCCCCCCAACAAAAAAATTATGGGGGATGGGCCGGAGGACTCAGCGAGGTGCAGAGCACAACCGATGAGGAGGGTGGCGGAAGGGGGGAAGCTTTGGAGAATTGAATGTTTTGGGTATACGTTGCCCCTTGAGCCCCCAACAAAAATATTGGGTCATTTTTGTGAGGTCCTATTGATATAAAAATGGGTACAATTTTTCAATTTTTGGGTCGGAATTTTAATGAAAATGGTCAATTTTTCTGATTTTTGGGCTTTTTTAAGTTTTTAAAGTTTTTTATTTTTCTGATTTTCCGGAAAAGTTACTATGAAATGGGCCGATTTTGCTATTACTATGAAAATGGTGGAAATCTTTATGCTGAATTAAAACTGAATTTGAAATGTTCAACAATTAACAAAAACATAAATATATTTTTTTGTACAATCTGATCACTACTATAAACCTGGGTCGATTTTTTTCCGCAACGGAACGGACGCACAACCTGTACCCAATTTTGGGTAGAGTACCCCCCCGGGGGTGCCACCCCCCCTGCTTTCCTAAACCTAATGAATACCATACTACTGGCACTAACAAGCTTCCGCCAAAAAATCGTGGCCAACGATTACAGGTCATACTGCCGCTTAAAGCATCAGCGTAAGACAGAGCGATGTGCTTGGTATCTAAGATTGTCGTAAATAACTCCCATATTTACCACATTGCTAACATGTACGTGCGAACCAATCCAAGTGTTTCCACCTGCGCTGATCATGATTATTGGCAGAGTAGTACTATAAACTCTTTGGTCTCGGCTGAATTATTAGTGGCAACCGGCTTCGCGCGCGTACAACCCAGTACCCCCGCCTTTCAGTTGCAAGTGTCGCTGTACTTTACCTACGTGCGCGCCTGAAAGTTGGTTCAATGTATACGCCCGCGTTCGTATTTCTACTTCGAAGCTGGTCAGAGTATAGATTAGTAGACTATACTCGTATTAATAGTGTTTTGAACTGATTCGAACAATTTGCTGCTTGGCTGAAGGTCCACACTGCTTAAGACAGCGGGGGAGGGCGTAAACACAACAATGCTTCAAGAGGGGCAATTTTTGTGATCCAAAGCCTTGTCCCCCCGACTTACTTAAAAATGTGGAGATTTTTACATTATCTGAACCGTTAAGCCGTATTAATCCAGTGTGCCTAATCCTTATGGTGCAATTCAATCAAATCTCCATCTGTAATAAATTCGCATTTAATATTTTCCCTGTCCGTAAACGACAGACTGCAGCACAGTAGGCCCTATGGGACCGTGGGAAACAGCAATTGCTCCTAACAACAAAACCGCAATCGGGATCAGCTCAATCTAGAATAAGTTTTTCTCAAAGATACTAGTGTCAATTAATCAAACAGAAGGTTCCTGAAATCACGAAATGCACCTTAAAATAGCCGGCGAATGCCGGCGTACGCTGTTGTGTACAAACAAGTTATTACGAGACGCCTAGGGTGCCGGGGGACCATGACTGACTTTCAACCAAGCCAACACGTTGCACAATTTTTTTTTCGAACCTGGGTTTTTGCATAATTGTAACATTTTTCTTAACTTTGGCAATGTATTAGTCCTAGATCACCGCTGAAGCGAATAAGCCTTTCTTAATAAATACTGATGAATTAGTAATTTCTGCCGTGCACGAGAAATTCAAAGCATGGGTTCTAGTAGTCTAGTATATATCAGAAAAAATTTCAAAAACACCAAGCAGGGTCTGCGGCCTGCCGGTTTTCTCCTTCTTTCTAAGTTCCGTACTTGTTTTGTTCAATAATTTGAATAAACCTTCCAAACTTTAGGTCTAGTGGTCACAACCGATTTAGGCATTTGAGATACATTCGTAGCTAACAAAATCCTCCCCCTCCGTGGTCACTTTAAAAAATGCATGGCATATATTCACAAATCACACACAGCGCCGTAGTCATGGTATGGACTGCAATGGTAGTACACTAAGGCTATGCATGCTATGTCCCTTGGCTATACTTTCACGTACATGCAGTGTCAGTGTACTGACTTTGACGGCGCTCCGCTGTACCTAAATAATGTTTGAAATACTGGAATTACCTCCATAAACCTGTACCGGATCACACATTAATCTATTAATCACCCCCGTCCTTTCATTACAACATTATTGCTCTGTCGATCATATCATACCTTTTTTTAGTAACTACGGTGCTTTCCTCCCCACTAACTAACCGAAGATTCGGCTTGACTGTCAGCCATGTTTGATCAGTTACTACCCAATGACGTCATCGAGGTGATCAGATTTAGCGAAGCCTCGTCACTGCTTTTTTCTTACTCGTTACTCACTTGTTGCGATTGCTTTCGTGAAACGCAAAAATTCAATCGCCATCGCAAGAGCTAATTGATTTGAATTAGCGATTTCAATTAACGATGATCGCAAAATCAAGTTAGTGAAATCGGCCCTGGCTTTAAAAAAATGGGAATGGCCCCTTTTTCTTCTGAAATTTTAAAGTGACCTTTTAATAGGTAACAAGTGCAGTAAGGTACATTTCAGAAAATGCAGGGCCACTTCAAACTCAATTAAATGTGCATTTTGTGCTCTAACAACTACCTTCATTTTTTGTTTTAATGGGTTTTTTTTTTTTTTTTTTTAAAATAGATTAATTCCAAAATTTCATTCAGTTGATTTTGATGAGGCGGTTTATGTTATTAACAAATGTTTATATCACTGGGGCCCCAAAGGCCAAGGCCACTGCGTCATAATTTTTTATCTGTCATTTTACGGACAGACAGAAAATACAAAAGACTAATTTCTTCCCGAGTAGATCGAATTGCAAGTATGATTTTAGGCAACATGCTATACTTTAGGCTAACGGGTCAGATGATGTAAAAATCTCAACTCCTTTGGGTAAGTCAAGGGGATGAGGCTGTGGATCACGAAAAGCCAATGTGGTTGAAGTGTTGCCTTAATGTGATTATGACTTTCAAATAGCATGTTTATAAATAAATTACACGGTAACCGAACACAAAAAGAAGAGTAACCTTTAAGTTAGCTTGGAAAAAGGACGGAGCTGAAAAACAAATAAACTTGTTGGCCAATAGAGAATTTTATGTAAATTAAAGCAATTGTGAAAACAATTATCCACATCATGGAACGTATATAGTAAATTTTACTGAACGTAACGTATGATGGAATATGGCACAAAGAGGTGTCGATCTTTGATTTGTACCCTATGTAAGGTTCGGTATACGCAAAATCAAGCCTAATTTAAGTGCAGAAAGCTAGAGTCATTAGGGCAGATTGTCTTTTTAAGGACTCTCTTGTTAATTATGTTTCTTATTTAAGGTGGCAAATTAAATATAGTGTAAAAGACAAATTACTAAATAGTCATTTGTCTTTTCACACTATAGTTATTGTCATATCAAATAAGAACATAATTTCTACTAATTATTTCATTTTACACTTAATCTTGGAAAAGGTGTATTGTGATTGTGTGAATGTTTTAGTTAGGTTGAAAACACCAAACTTTGTCCAGGCATGTTTCTCTTTGAAGTGTTAACAGAAGTAAAAGATAACAAGTTAACAGATTTGGAACAAAGAAATAAACTAGAATTTCGCGGTTATCGGCTTAGACGAGTCGTGACGGGGGTTGTTAGGTCCCGTACGGGACCTTATCAGACGTGACCTGTAGTGTTAGTAAAACTTTTAGTGACCTACCTAGGGCCCCGTTTAAATACCCCAGGGCCCCTTGCAACTTAAGTTTCCACTTTATTGACTGCCCAGAAACAAAAAACAAAAAAAAAACAAAAAAAATGTCCTAACTGCCACATGTCCCTTCTCAACACACAAGATCCCCGTTTTCATATGTCTCAGAGCCCCTTCCCAGCGCCACCGAGCATCCTCACGTCACTAAAATTCTCATCTAACCCAGGTGAGGTGCCCTTTCACAACTAACCCAAATTATGAGCCAATTCCCCAAATACCAGGGGTATCCTCCAGACACATGATATTTTGATTAACCCAGATTTCTATTCCCAATTCCCCCAGGTCCCCTTC
Source organism: Ophioderma brevispina (assembly GCA_023653785.1). NCBI lineage: Eukaryota > Metazoa > Echinodermata > Ophiuroidea > Amphilepidida > Ophiodermatidae > Ophioderma > Ophioderma brevispina. The sequence goes on along the minus strand of JAMKCH010070656.1, from coordinate 83,257 downwards.
CCCAACTATCCCATGGTTCTCCTTCCAAACCCACCAGGGTTTCTTTCCCGAACAACCCATGTAATGCCCTCTAACAGCACTCTATCACTGAGTTACTAATACTTCAAGCTCGTTGAAAAAGGCATTAATTAGTCTTGGGGAGGTACATTTGGGAAAAGCGTTTGCCTCAGAAGCTTAATTTGAGCCGAATTTGAGTTTCTAAAGCCTGCATATTTCTCCAAATCCATTTCTAAGGCCCTAATTTAAAAAGACAAAAATCAGTCCCCAAGTCCCTAAGTTCAAAAGTCGGGCAACACACTTCCCTACCCAGAGTGCCCCCCCCCCCACGGGGCTCTCGCCCTCTAACTCTCATACTCTCCCTTTTTACCTCAGCTGAATTTGAGCTAAATTTTAGTTAAAAAGCCTCCAAGATGCCTCCATTTTTTTTCTAATTCTAAGGGCCCTAGTAAAAGACAAATAAGTGTCCCAAGCTCTTAAGTGGAGTCGAGTCACACAAATCCGTACCCAAACAAGTTGAGTACGAGGTGCCCTGCTCACCCCCCTCATATTCTCACTTTCTCTGATTATTTACAGCCCACATTTCCAATCTACATGTACATAGTATTCCTATACCTAAAAAAAATATATGACAACAGTCATGTTTAAGATATCAAATTGGACTGATTTTGTCTAATTTACAACATTTTTGGATTCTAACTAACTCTATCCCGCTAATCCAAATTAAATTTTTAATTTTATATATTTAGTTAGCAGAAATAACATTGTCATATTATTACAATACAAATATTATAGGCCCATGCAATGGAATCCCATGGATCATAGCACTTAAGTGGCCAAGGGACAAACAGATTATAATGCATGTGTGCCCAATATCCCACAAACACAATAATGGACCTTGATGATCACATATTTTATTCTCTATTGCCTTGGTGTATACGGTATAATTTCACACAATGTATTATGGATGTGATTTCATGACTTGATTTTCTGCTAAGCATTAAGACGCCCACAAATTATGTGTAATCTTATATTTGAAGATTCTAAATATTTAATCTATTCCCCATATCCCATAACACAATAGATGAGACCTCATACTGCATTTACAAATTGTGATGTTACAACTATTTTACAGCATTAGTTTGGATAATTTGACAACAATGTAATTTGGGGTACTTGTTGTTTCATTGATTCTTCAACATTCTGGTATCCCACAATGGAAGTTGAAACCATCTTGCAAAAAAAGGTAACATTCTGGTCCAATTCAAAAAACCACTTATATCTTCTTCAGTAATACATCCAAAATGTTTCTGATGTGTTATAAATCATCCCCAAATGCCTTCATATCCCAATAGTTTATATTTGAATTTCACCCTCTCTCATCTCCGAGGAAACCATTATAATGTTTTCTCATAGATACCCCCCATTTAGGAAACATGGAATATTCCACATTGGCGAGTCTCTGGATGTACTTCATTTCTTGAACTACTTGCCTCACAAATCCGTCCAAAATTCCACCTTTCCCTTCACAAAAAAACAAACAAGCCTTTCGGCCCTGGTATCATATCCAATTTATAGCTCCAAACCACCGCTTCCTCCCCTATCCAAAACTGTTGACAGTATCCAAATTTTTTCACATGCAAAAGGTATACTACCAAACCCAATACGTTGCACACTTACTGTCTTCTGTCGGCACATTTTTGGATTTTCAAAAGTAAACCACTTCCAATATAAAGACTACGCTTCTGATAACAAAAGAATTAATTCATAGTAGGGCCTAATCAGCTCTAAATTACTTTGGGGAATCATCACATTTTAGAGTAAACTGTTTCAATTGAGAGCGTTATTAACATGATCAAAAGTATGGGGCGGGTTTATTATTTCCATTCTGCATTGGTTTGAAAAAAATCAAGTAGGGTATATTATAACTGCACATGCCTTCCTCAAACTACTTACATAATATTTCTGTCTCAAACAGTCAAATGTAGATATTGTAGGGCCTACTGATCCACCAGTACATAACTTTTCATAACATTGAAGTTTTTGTTTTTTATTGTGGAGAACCTGTTATTGATATAAAAAGTTAACCAAAGTTTAAAAAAGATTTTCTAAAGATGTTTTTTCTTCATTTGACCTAACTATAACATGCATTAGACCTACTGATATTCCATTATCAGGCTATTATCTTATAAGCCAGTTTTTTTCATTTGTTTGCTTTTTTATTTATGGAAAGTTTCTTTTCTTTAATCAAAGAAGGATTTTCCATTGCACTTCATTCTACTTCTCCCTTACCAAAGTATACTGAACAAAAATATGTGCTTGCAAACCCAAGCACACTTTTATTAATTGCACAGAATGTCCTTTTATGGCCAGGCATTGACCCTAGGTGGTATTTAAAACATTAGCAGTTTCATATGAGTGCAGACTTAATGATGGCACTAAGCACATGCTGTTGGCTCCCTTTAATTAACATTGCACTGTGTTAACTTGAACAGCCCAAATTCTCTCACTACAACCATCCATAATTGCCCTTAAAACACAACTGCTACAAAGGTGTAGTCAAAAAAACACGTGCCCTGATTTGTCCTCCATTTTGAATTTTAAGTAAACATATATCTAACATACTTGAAGTATCTCTGCAAAGCTGGGTATCATTACTTTAATTTAACGGCAAGATCATTCACATTGGTTAGGTAATAGACCGAGTTACAATCGTTTGAATCAGTAGTCGGTTTTCTGTTCTGTCCACTGAGTCACATTGAATGCACGGAGTCAGCTAAGGAAATCATTGTCCAGAAGAAAAATCAGGCTATTTATTCCCTGGCAGATTCTTGATTCGAAAGACTGTAGCTCGCCTATACTTTAACCGATTGGAATGATCTTTGCAGTCAAATTAAAGATATGAAATAACCTTTCTGCAGATACCACTATGTTGAATATATTATTTCCAAAATTCAAAATGGCGTACACAAGCGGGTCAGTTTTTGCTCGCCCTGTATCTCAGAGTTTTATTGGAGTTCATCCCACCATGCACCAGGTTTTGGGACATTACAACACCTCAATAATTCATGTGATGCCAGCAATTGGATCCCACATGCAAAATCCCATTCTAAAGTCTTGTTGGCGCTTTCACGTTTCTGTGTATTTTAATAAAGTGATCACCCTTTCCAGGTTGATTATATCCATAAAAAAATGTCTTATGTGAAATTTTCTATGTAAATAATATATAAAGATTACTTTAAAGGCTGTTGTTGTGGTCTTTGAATGGCATCATATGATAGGCTACTGAATCTGTGTGGGCTTGGTCCAGTGTTATGTTAGCATCATATTCATGAGCTAGAGATAGTATAGTAAAAGGAACTTCTACTGTGAGGAACGTTTTTATTTGGGCGTACTCGAATCACGGTAGAAGCACTTCCGTTACAATAACCTGTAGCAGTTTAAATGAATAGGCTCGAAGAAAAAAGGGTCGCAAATATTCGGAGCTAATAAAAAATTGTCATAATTTCCTCGCTCGTAAAACAAAGGGCCACCTACGTACCTGAGAAGCTTTATCATAATAGAGGCATAAAATTCATAATTAGTAATTCTGAGATACAAAAATTAGGGGAAATTCCTTCCTATATAATTGTATAGTTCCACAACAGTTTCCACTATGAGCTAGTAAAAATCTCAATTCCCTTGGCAAGTTCAGTAGCTTCATTTCACCAATGTATTGAGAAAATACACCCCTTGGTTTTGGGTATGATACATGATACCAGATCACACAGGGCAGTTCATGTCAATGCATGTATAAAGTAAAACCCACTGAACTCAGGGACTGACTTTTAAAAATAAGGTGGTGCCTCGGTAAAAAGCTCTCCTGGTCATATCAGGGAGTTTTGAGGGGAGTGGTACATGGCATTGACCACTGCTAACCAGGTTAAGAACAGATTCAAAGGGGAGCTTTAAAAAGCACTCTCCAATAAGTGTTTAAGGGGAGCTATAGGGGAGCTATCACTCTCATTCTCCTTAAAAGTCAGTCCCTGCTGAACTGTGTCCTTGGTGAATGAGATATTGTAACTCATAGTGAGTGACGACAGCGGCAATATGCGCCATTACTCAACATGTGAAAGCAATTGTAGATGTAGATTTATTTCTAAGCTGTTTTGCAAATCATGTCGAGATTTTGTAGAAAGTATAAGGGCAACATTAGCAACAACTTGGTAATTTTATGGAGTTGTATTGTGAATTCAGTAAATCGGCTACCGTTTTTAAGCAATATTAGCACATTTTTAGCTACAGGCCTACTTAGTATGCAGAGCTATTGTTCTGGCAATGTGTTGACTCTATCTATCTATCTATCTATCTGTTTCGGTATTATGTGTCTGTTAAAACACTTGCCTAATGCATCTGGTTGCCAAACGCTTGGGCCGATTGCAGCGAACATCGGTCAGAATAATCATTGACCCAAGGCCCATGGGGTGTTCATGCAGATTGGGTAAAGGTCACGTGGGCCGATAAAGGGGCATTATTAAAAATGATCAATTCCTTCTTGTGCCACAAATCAATTGTTATCATTACTAGATTGGTTAGAAGAAACGCTGCCCAAGGTCCATATGGGGTGTTCCAGATTTGGGTAAAAGGTCACGGGGCCAAGTAAAGGGGCATTCTTTGAAAATCTATAAATTCCTGCTGTGCTACAAATCAATTGCTATAATCACTAGACTTGGTTAGAAGAAACCCACTGACCAAGGTCCTATGGGGTGTTCACAGATTTGGTCAAGGTCATGTGGGCCAATTAAGGGGCATTCCTTGGAAATCTATAAAGTCCTTCTTGTGCACAAAATCAATGCTATAATCACTAGACTTGTTCAGAAAAAAAGCGCTGACCCAAGGCCCATTGTGGGGTGTTCACAGATTTGGGTCAAGTCACGTGGGCGATTTAAAGGGGCATTCTTTGAAAATCTAAAATTGATCTTGTGCCACAAATCAATTGTTATAATCACTAGACTTGGTTCGAAGAAATGCTGACCCAAGGTTCCATATGGGGTGTTCACAGATTTGGGTCAAATGTCATGTGCGGCCATTAAAGGGGCATTCTTTGAAAATCAATTAAATTCCTTCTGTGCCACAAATCAATTTTTTATAATCACTAGACTTGGTCCTAGACAGAGAACCGCTGACCCAAGTCCATATGGGGTGTTCACAGATTTGGGTAAAAGGTCGTGTGGGCCAATATTAAAGGTGCAATTCTTGAAAATCTATAAAGTCATTCTTGTGCCACAGATCCATTGCTATAATCACTCGATTTGGTCAGAGATGAACTGGTGACCCCAGAATGGGGTGTTCACAGTTTGGCGTCAAAGGTCACATGAGGCCAATTAAAGGGGCATTCTTGAAATTCTAATAAATTCCTTTGTGCCACAATCAATTGCTAAACTCTAGGACTTGGTCAGAACGAAGAACCGCTGACCAAGGACATAACAGAGATTTCAGCAGAGTTGGGTCAAAGGTCGTGTGGGCCAATTAAAGGGGCATTCTTTGAAAATATATCATTTCCTTATCGTGCCACCAATCAATTGCCATAATCACCAAATGTGATAGAAGAACCCAATGACCCAAGGCCCATATAGGGTGTTCACAGATTGGAGTGAAAGGTCAGGTGGGCCGATTAAAAGGGCATTCCTGATGATCTTGAGACTGCGGGCCTACTCCTAAAATAGTAGGCCCTTGGTGTCTCACGATCATCTCGGGGCAAATTTCTCACCATCTCCTATATTTGTTTCTATAAATGCCAACCAGGGTACTACTCCTAACCGTCTTACTTATACTCATGTGTGAACTTTTCAAGATAATATCTCCACAATGGAAAAGTTGTGACCCCCGGGGTGGTGTCAAAAAGAAAGGAAATAAAAAAAATACTATAATGTAAAACCGGAGTGCTACTCCGAAACGTCTCTTACTTATGCTCATGTGGGGACTTTTCAAGATTAATATCTGCACAATAGAAAATGTTGCGCCCCCAGGGTGGTGTGCCAATATTAATAACCTGCTGAGCTACAGCACCATTGGTGCTCTTGTTGAAGAGTGCCCCCAATTTTCAAAATTTGATATTTTTGCACAGCTATGTTGGTAATTGTCTAGAAAACTACACCTGCGAACAAGAATGCTCAAAAATGCGTATTTATCATAAAATGAGCGATTTTTGTAATTAGAATTGGTATCCTAGATTGTACTTAACGGCAGAGCTGGAACTGCTATAGTCGGGGACACAAACCCTTTGACGAGCGCGTACTTCCTGGTTCTCTGCATATTTACTGCAGAAAAAATGCGCTTACCTCTGTGAAAGTCTGATTGGCCACCAAAGCGATCTGCTGTTGCTGGGTCACTGACTATGCGTCATACGCGCTGATAGCTCCACCCCCTTTTACAACCAGGTGGTACACGCTCGTCAAAGGGTTTCTGTCCCCGAGTATAAGTTTATGTCTGTCCATGATGAAATAGTGCCACCTCAAGAAAATTACTCGACCTCTAACTTGACTTGCCTGAACCAATAAAACAATTAATAGATGAGCGTAGATACGTGCATGGCGCTATTTCCCGGCTATTTCATATTGGAAGGCGGTTTCCAGCAGCCTTTGAATTATTATCGGGATCCCGATATTAATTATTCTAGTTACAAAATTCCTTCGTTTGCGACACATAGACATTGTAGAGCTTAACCATTCACAGGTATAGTTTACTAGCCAGTTACCAATGCAATTTTTTGAAAAATTGGGGGCGCTCTTCAAAAAAACGTGCTAATATTGCTTTAAGTACACTGTTCTGCACACCTAAAATAGAGCGGTCCATAACAAAAACATCATTCCGATTAAAGAATGCATCTGATTTGCTCACGAGTATATTTAGGGTTGCATTGCGAACTAGAGATATTCCGAGGTTGCTCTGACTAGACACTCCATATTGGGTTGTGGTCGTGTACTAGGTCAGAGCATTAAGTATAGCTATTACAGGGTCCATCACGCATTTTTAAAACTGGCATTTACTCACCTTGACTTATAAATCCATACCAAATGTCACTGATTCTTATTTTTAACGGATGTGCAGTTTATGTCAGTGTACTTAACGAGGATGTTTGGCGTCAATGACTGGCGCAAAATGAAAGAAAATTGAAGGCACTGAAGTATACTAAAATTTGCAATTCTACAATCGAAAACTTGTAGAAAACTGTTTCATAATACCTCAGTATTGCTTTATTTTTGTCCTAATAATTATATATTCGTGATAATAACACCCAGGGAATCGGAATATACCAATAGGAGGTCGGTAAGTGAAGTATTTTAAAACTTTTTTTCCCGACAGGTTTTTGCGTCGGAAAAACCCCACAATATCCTATGTACTTAGTCTCATAGCCCCGGGCTTCGCCCGGGCTATGACGTGTCAAGCTACATATGAGAAGGGGCAAGAGCAGCAACCAATCCATAATCATGTGGAGGCTGTTTTAGTGGTTGAACAAGTAACCTTTCCAAAGCCGGTATTTCTGAATGGGAACAATGGACCAACTTATGTGCTCTTCAAAATTCCTTTATAGAAATAGGAACACTCACTGATAGAAAGTACTTACAGTTTCATAAACGTCTCCAGCGACAGTAGTAAAGCTACAGTAGCAATTCTGTGAATAGTAACTATGTCGAATTGTTGGTGTAACATGCCGAAAATGCAATGAAAATTATGAAATACTTACTGACACACGCTGCAGTCCTCACGTTGATCAATGGTCGCTACTGCTTTCGTTTACCATCCGGGATTACGCTGTCAAAATTTGCATTTGAATGTTGTGCATAGAGCAATTCGTATTGTTATTGCCATGCAGAGTTAAAATTATCATCGAGACAGTTGGCACAACGAAGTGGTGATACCCCAGGCGCCGCCATTGGAAATACATTTTTTTTTCAAAACAGAAATTTGAACAATTAGAGTACACACCATTCTAAATTCTTTTAAGTCTTAATGTAACACTCGATTACTGAAAATCTTACTGATAAAATTCACTGCGTCTCGTGTACAGAATGATTTACACTTCTGAGCTAGAGAATCTGCAATGCTAAACCTGTGATGTCATTGTCTTAGCACAGTTAGGTTGCTTGGTGACCGTTTCATGCTGTCCCTGCTTGCAGCTCTGCAATATTCACAATCACATAAGCTCCAAACAGAGCATGTTGAACGAACATGAAAATTGCTAACAGGGACCGGCGGCCTGTCACAGCCAATACGCCATATGACCTGACCTCTATACAGGTCAGTGGCCATAGAGCCTCTGTTTCACGACCCCCTCGAGAGTTTGTAAACACATGGCCTCTGCTGCGATAGGATCCCGGATAGAAGCCGACGAAAATTGCTGATTTTTCCCTTAAAAAATTGATAGTAACGACCGCAAAGTGCCTTGGTTAACATTAATCACTCTGATATTGCTCAATTGGGCATATGTGTGATGAAACGTCTGCATGCATAGTTGCCTCTTGAAATGTACATTAAGTTTTCCTGCTGGGATGCCATATTGCCCACAACCCTTGTTGTAGATCCTGGGGATACAACCCTAGGGTTGCAGTACCGAAACTATCCCCCTTTAAAGAAAGATTTCACCGTTTACAAACACAACTTGGCTATCATGCCATGGCTTATGCAATAAGTGTAATTGTGTGTGCACTCTTCCACGCTAATTCCTTTGTACTGCAGACTTGGGGTGTTTCGAAACGCACGTCAGAGATTCTGGCCCGAAATCATGCTCCAGGACCATGACCAGTCTTATTATCTCATAAGGCAGCTATTCAATATTTTCTACTTCAATCCACAACTCTGATGTTTTTTTGATTCCAATCTCCAACTCTAAAATACAAATAAAATCATAAACTAAATTTTGTTCCTGGAGTGGGATTCGAACCCACGACCTTTAGATAACAAGACGAGCGCCCACAGACACACGCCACGCAATCCGAGCCGGCAGGAAGTCGTTCTTTTGTAATACTTCAATATAAACATTAACGGAATAAAGCGCACACATAATAATGAATAGCGCCCCTATGAGACGAGTTGAAAATATATGCTCCTGGAGCATGATTTCGGGCCAAAATCTCCAAGAATCTTTCGAAACATCAGACCTCGAAACAACAGACCTCGGACCCTGAAGTGAAATTACTTCTGGGTCTGATGTTTTGAGGGCTGATGTTTCGAAACATCTCCCCGGGTGTTTCGAAACACCAGACCTCAAAACAGCAGACCTCAGACCCGGAAGTGACATCAAAATGGGAGGAAATCTTATTTTCTGTACTAAAAGGCAGACACACGCTTGCTTAAAACATGGGGAGACTGGCCCTGGACTTGTTGACTAGTTAAAAAATATGAAAAAAAAGCAGATCCTGCTATTCTCCACACGGGAGCCATGACAAGGGGAAATCGCCCTGGACTTTGGACCAAATGGACGTGCAGTGCTAAATGCACCCATTTCACTACTTGCTAGCCGCTCACCAAGCATATCATTTTACTCAAACTCCAGTTCCACAAGCCCCCATTTCAGATAAAGGTAGTTCCAAAACCCCCCATTTTAAAAATATTGTACCGCATACCCCTATCCTTTTGAAATGCAAAAATTCTCAAAAACTACTCAAAATTTGTGATTATTTTGCTATTTTCACACCGTTTTGTAAAACGGCTGGTCATGAATTATAAAGTTTACCACTTACCATTTTCAAATTGTTTCTATCAAATTGCATGGGAAAATGTCTCTTGGAAAGCGAACGTTGCAAAGGTTTTGCCCGTAACGGGAGGACACCTCCTCCCGCACCCACCCCCCGGCAACATCGTCCCTTTCTCTTTTGACTGGTCGGCCCCCTCAATTTAGTGGCAGAAAAACCAGGGGCAAACTTCCCCGTGTCACGGCACTGTGAGGGTCTACTTGAATTTCAAACATCAGACCCGGAAATGTTGACTTCGGGGAAAAATCACTTCCGGGTCTGAGGTCTGTTGTTTCGAGGTCTGCTGTTTCGAAACACCCGAGGGAGATGTTTCGAAACATCAGACCTCGAAACATCAGACCCGGAAGTAAAATGTTGACTTTTAAAAAATCACTTCCGGGTCTGAGGTCTGTTGTTTCGAGGTCTGATGTTTCGAAACACCCGCAGACTTGATATCAACAAGAAGATTGACATTCCATTCAATAGTTATCCCATTATTGATTGGGGTGAGAAAATCCTCCTTGACATCTTCCTTTGTTCTCATGTCAATAATAACACAGGAACTTCTGAAACTGACTGGGTGACCTTCACTTTTTAATCGGCAATTTCTCCAATCCCCAAGTGATTCTGGAATAAACAGCAGACAGCTGAGAAGATTGTGGTCACGGTTAAGGTTCAACCGATTATCGTATCGGATAATCGTATCGGGGCGATATTACCCATATCGGTAAAATATCGGATCGCAAACAAAAGGCTTCCTTACCGATATTTGATAGAAACCAAAAACGCAGCCAAGCAGTCTCCTTCTTTTATGCTGAAATGATGTTTGGTTTCGTCTAATCCAATCTTAGAATTAATATTATTTAATAAATGCAACCAGGAGAAAATATCCTAATTGCAGACATACTCAAACAGAATGTCCAAAGAACATGCGAATGTTATTTTGTTAAGAATAACCCACATACAGCTAAAAAAGAAAAGCCAAATTGCTGTTAAAAAATTACAGTGCCATATACTTTGTAGTTTATAAGTTCTTTGAATCACCCATATTTCCAATGGTTTACTCCAATGGGTAACTATAGGGTGATTCAAAGAGCTTATAAACTACAAAGAAGTATATGGGACACTGTAATTTTTTTTAACAGCTATTTCACTTTTTTTTTAGCGGTATGGGGTTATTCTGAACAATATTAACATTTCACATGTTCTTTGGACATTCTGGTTTGAGTATGATGGCACTTTAGGATATTTTTCTTGGTTTTTAATGAGTGAGACATAGGAGGGACTGAGGGAGAAGTTTGGAAAAATGGGAAGAAGGATTTTTCGAGCGTAAGGGTCTGAAGTAAACCTTGGAAAGACAAAAGTGCTGGTGAGTGGGACGGAGGAGGGGGTGGTAGTGGTAAGGTTAGACATATGTGGAAGAGAGTAAAAGAAAATTCAGAGGTGGTGTGAGAAAGTGGGCAAATGGAGCAGTGGGAGATGCACAAACATGAAGAGAGTGGTGACCCCTAGGTGCAAGAGATTTGTGTGGGACGATGTGGGGGGGGGGGGGGTGGGAGCGGGAGGGATGGTGGAAGAGGAGGAAAAGTTGTGTGGATGAGGTGCAGTCAGTAAAAGAGTTCACATACCTAGGGGATAAGGTTAGTGGGGGGTGGTGGAGGTGAGGTGGCTGTGACAGCGAGGAGTGAGGTATGGGTGGGGAAAGTTTAGGGAATGTGGGGACCCTGTGCATGGGGAAAAGATATCCTTTGACGATGAAAGGAATGGGTTATAAGAGCTGTGTGAGATCAGTGATGCTGTATGGGAAGGAGACGTCGGTTTGTCGAGCCGAAAATGAGAAGGGATTTTGAGAGGAACAGAGAGAGCAATGATGAGAGCGAGTGTGGTGTGATAGTGCTGGACAGGATGGAAGACTGAGGAATTGATGCAGATGTTGGGTTTGGAAAGAGGAGGTGGGACCGGTTGGCAAGGGAGAATAGTGTTAAGTTGGTAGGGCATGTGTTGAGGAAGGATGATGAGCATGTGTAAGAAGGGCTTTTGAGTTCGAGGTGCGCGGTTTGAGGAAGGAGGGGACGTCCACGAAAGGACATGGAAGAAACAAGGGAGGAGGCAGAGTAGGAGGGTGGGGTTGAGGATGGAGGATGCATGACTCGGGTTTGAAAGGAAGGAAGGAAGGAGTCAGGGCGGTGGCTGCAAATGTGGTGAGGGGAATCCGGCCACCCCCGTTGCCGGGGGGATAAAACGGATTTAAAACTTTGGTTTAGTAGTAGTAGTCGTGCCATTTATAAAAAAAAAATACTAATCAAGATTGGGTATTAAAGAAACAAAACATAAATTTCAACATAAGAGGACTGCTGCTGTGTGGACATTTTGGTTTCTCTCAATATCGGTAAGGAAGGAAAGCCAATTTAAATGTTGTTTGAACTGATATTTATTACAATTAAACGCTCAAACAAAAGGATCGGATACGGCCCCGATATTAAAAATGTAATATCGGTTATCGGATCGGAAGACAAAGGCATTTAGGTTGATCCCTAGTCACGGTAAGCTAGGTTGTGAGTATTCACAACACATAATAATAATGTTATGGGATCAGCCACAATAACGAGTAGCTTGGCCCATTCACACCTAACGATTTAGATAGGTAGGGTATCGTGCTTCGCACAGGGCGGCCTATGGTAAAAAAACTGATAAAATCAAAATGAAAAATAATTATAAAGGACCAAACAAAAGTTGCACCACGTGAAGAAGCACGATGAATTGGGCTACACTGATACTGGATTATAACGGAGTGGCCGAGGTTTGAAAAGTGCTCTAGTTCGAGGTACCCCTCCCCTCGGTACTACAACAAAACACAACCACTTTATTTGAAGGATAAATATATGAGATTTAAGAAAATGATGAATGTGGTTGAAATATTTGGTGGCAGAGATGATGTTGGGCTGCAAATTAAGCGATTCTTTTTAAAGTTAAAATATTACAATCTATTTTTGTGGTATCCTTGTGTTCAATTGCTTAGGTTTTAGACACATTGCAAGAAAGGGTTCAGGTCACTCTGTTGTGAGATGAAATGTGGTAAAATGGGTGTTTTTTTAGGAAAAAAAACCGTGATGGTGAGCCTAAAATCTAGGACCATTATATATGTATTAATACAACAGAAATCTATAATATAAATGTTCAGAGATTGATAGTAGTATTACCTACCTACCTATCAGCTTTGGCCAGTGCACACCATAAGGCTGCAATGCCACCGGCTCTCCAGGCACCCTGTCTCTGGCTATTGCTTTTGCTTGATTCATGTTTTCCATCCAAATAATGCCCTATCCTTTTCCACTGTTCGCCCCCCAGGGGGTGTTTTGGGCGCCCCCACCTTCCCCGGCCTTCAGGAGCCCAAGTGAGTGCGGTCACACAGTGGCACTTGTCATCTTTCCTTGAGCAAATGGCCTATCCATTTCCTGCGGCCTTATCCTGGGACTTCTTGACTTAAAGGTTGTTTTTGTTTCCTAAAGGTCATTAAATAGTGTCATGCCGCTTGGCTCAGCGGCAAGCCGCTTGTGTACGCCACTGAGGATTGAGCTATTATAGTTCAAAGCGGCGCTATCGCTTGAACTACATATCAAGCGGCACCGCGCGAAAGAAAGTTGAACTCAAGTCAACTCAATGCGATTTTGCCGCTTTGGGGGAAGCGGCGGCCAGCCCGAGCGGCGGGGAGATCGATTTATCGGATGACGCTTGCCGCTTGGGTCCCGCTAGCGATTCTGACATGTTTGCGTAGTGACGTAAATTTCATCATCAGAGCGCCAAAGCGGTGGGTAGGCGTAGGTAGGTGCGGGGGTAGCGGCATGACACTATGTAATGACTTAAGTATGACTATTGACACAACGTGGGCACTGACTTGCAGAATTCCTTCTAAGGCATTTGAACTGAAATTTGTCCAAGCTTCTGTTAATACACCCCCCCCCCCCCCCCCCCCCCCCCCCCCCCTCTTTCATTTGCTTTCCAGTCTCACATAATAGGGAGCCAGGCAATGACTTGGACGAGGATTGGTGTTGTATTGTTAGCCTATTGTCCCGCGAGCAAGTTCGGAACGGGGGGGGAACGGGGACTATGAAATGAGCAGTGTCCGTTCCTCTGTTCGTCCGTCCGTCTGTACAAAAAATGTTAACCCATATGTTGTATACCATTTATCTGGAGTTCGTAAGGGCGGACAATGATGTAAACTGGTGGAAAGACGCGGCGTTGATGACGTTTAGAACCAAAATTTTTATGGAACGTCATCTCGAACCCCGTCTTCCGCCTTTTACATTACCACTCCTCACTTCACACACTGATTAGATGTGGGCCGTTATTAAATTAAAATATGCGAATGAAGTATCTAATTTGCATAATTATGAGATTTTCCTGACAAGGCCTGGTTACAAGTTTTCTGGAGTTCGTTCAGAGCCGTATAATGATTGTAACTTGATGGAAGGAAGCGGGCTGAAGAGTTCGGGACCTGATTAGATTTTGGGCGTATTTCGGGCCCAAATGGGTATGCAAATGAGCTAATTAATATGCAAACATCAGCGTATTGCTATGATTTTTGAAATGGTACATGTGGATACTCAAAATTCCTGCGCTGGCAGAAGAGCCTATCATGGGGCACATTTTTTTGCAATTTGAATGAAAGTAGTATATGCAATAATAATGAGCTAATTAAATATGCGTTTAATGCTTGATCTCTGAAACGGTACACGGATAGGCAAATTCCTGCGATAAATGATGGATGCTATGCTATGGGGAGGGGGGTGGGGTGTTGGGGAGAGGGGTGTGGGTGTCGGGGAGGGGGTTGGTGTTGGGGAGGGGGTTGGCCGTGTTGGAGAGTGCAGAAGTGGGTGTGGGGAGGGCGCTGGGGTTGTTGCGGGGTGTTGGGGAGGGCGTGGGGTATTACAGGGTGTTGGGGAGGGGTGGGGATTGCGGGGTGTGGGGAGGGGGGATGGTGAGGGTTGCATGTGGGTGGGGGAGGGGCGGGTGCGGGGCCTGGAGTGTTGCGGTGTGGTTTGGGGAGGGGGAGGGGAGTTGTGGCCGGATGTTGCGGAGGGATGAGGGGTGTTTTGTCTGTGTTGCGGGGTGTGGGGGAGGGAATGGCGGGTGCGGGGGTGTTGGGGGGAGGAAAGGGGAGGCGTGTTATAGGGATGGGGAGGGTCTGGGGTGTTGCGGGGTGTTAAGGATGGGGGGTGGGGGTTGTGAGGGGTGTCTGTGGGGATGAGGGGGGGGTTTTGGGGAGTGTGGGGTGTTGGGGAGGGCGTGGGTTTTTTTGGGGGTGTGTGTTGGGGAGGGGGGTGGAGTGTGACGGGGATGGGGAGGGGGTTAGGGTGTTGAAGTTGCATTTATCCACGTGTTAGTGATCGCAACATTCGGCTGGGGGACCATATTTTACGCAGGTGCGAAAATACGAGTTGCCTGGTTTGTAGGTTAAGGTGATGTTGGTAGAGCTCCAGATTGTTTACGCTTCATGAAGGAGCCCAGTGCTGTCCTATTCTGCTATTAATGTCTTCTCCCCCTCCATGCTTGTTGATATTTGCACCCAAGCGTAGTAAAGGTACTTATCCACCTCATTTATGTGACATGCTATGGATATTCTGTCATTGCATTGGTGTTGATCCTCATAATTCGGTTTCTTGGTATTTATTGTGCGTCCAGTCATGTTCTTGTGCAAATTCATCACTTGTGATACTTTGGTTTGCATATGTTGAATAGTATTGCTATAATGATTAAAATTTGTTTTGCTAAGATAACTATCTGATTTCGGTTTTAGTATCAAAAACATGATTTTTTGATCACAAAAACTATCCCTGCCACCACGTTTTGAACAAACCATTCATTCTTAAATATTCTTACTATCTTTGCGAATAGAAAGTGGTTTGCATTGTGTTGGTTTTTTGTACCGAGGGGGGGTTGTCGACAATTTTGCGAGTCCAAAACCACTCCACGATCAGCACCAGACCGAGAAGAGAGAAACTGATCCCACATCACATTGTACAGAAGCCAGAGGGGAGGAAGCTCTCGCCTTGGGTATTTCAGCAAATTTGGGGTCGATGTTATTTGTACTCACAAGGATTGGGTGAGAGCCATATATTCAGACCAAGACGTGGAGGTGCAGAATTTGCAAAGTATGCAGGGATTAGCAATGTAAAAAAAAGTCAGTTACATATCCAAGGTCTTTTTGCATTAATTTGTTTTGTTTGGGGGAATTCCATATGCTAAGTCGCAGGTTGGAAATTACAAACCCAATGCCAATCATTGCAATGACAATGTTGTAATTTCATTCGTTTTACATTCACAAAAAAAATTGAATTATTTTGTTACAAATTATCAATATCTATGAATATGCAAAAATGCAAATGGTGCGTCCGCAGGCCGGACTTTTCTAGTGCCCATCTCTCTGTCTTGGCGTTTGGGCCAAGACTCCCTCAATTATGTTGCTGTGGGGGGTTCGCCACTCTCCCGCACCGCGAGTCTGTTTGGCATCCCAGCATATGCTGGACCCATTTATACTCCGGATGAATATAAATAGACAGAAACACTGCCACGTACTAGCTAATGTCAGACAAGCATTACCACAGACATTCATAGGCTTTATGCTATAAATGCTGAAAGAATATTCAGTATATTCTGAGAAATTCCTTTGATCTCTTGCAATTATAAAAACAAACAGCTGTCAACCTTGGCTGTCGCCCTCTGCAACTGTTCACGGGTTGACCTTAACAACTCATTGCGCATGCGCAGAAGTAATGAACTTTACAGATACCAAGGGATTTCCTCTGTCATTTCTCCCATAGAATGACTCAACAGGAAAAAAATAGCCTGGAAGACGACTGGAATCTATCACATGACTCGGAGAGTGGTAAATAGGTAAGTTGTAGGGTAAGGGGGTGGGCATTTGTGACCCACTGAAACAAATTGAACCCTGATGAATTCGACGGAATAAAGATGCACTCTATTCCGTAAAGTCTGCTGAATTCATCAGGTAATGTGTTTGTCAGGGTCACAAAAATGGACCACACCCGAGTGCGTAAAGGTCAAATAGACTAAAGTGGGCACTCATTGCACTGAAATTATGGCTGTCAAAGTCGTTGGGCGCCCAAAATAGGGACTCAACGGGGAAGCAAACTTGTTATTGGCAATATTGCTGCAGGGCAGGGCAGATAGGGACGGACTTCCATCAACCTCTGGCACCAGACGATGGCAGATCAACTCACAATGTATTAAATTAGATTATAGCAATATAGACTGTAACCACAAACAGATTTGGGCACTTTGATGTCGGTCGGTCACTGTCATGCAGGGATGGCTGGTGCTATAGAGGTCTTCCACCTTTCAGATTAGCGGCCATCTTGCCAGGAATGGCAAAGTCCATTCCAAATTTCTGAAGACTTTCTAAATCTAAAGAACGACATGCATGTTGGATATGTATGCATAAAAGCATGGGTCACACTTTTAAATTGATCTGAATGACAAATTCTACGGGACCTAACACCTTTTGTTATAGGTTATGCATGAGTGAGGTGAAAGACCTCTATAGGGGCACGTGGGGCACCACCCCACCAATTTTTTCAAAAGATAGAATATAATTGAATCCCCAAATATCATATTGTTAAAACTGTGGAAAAAGACTTATTTTATGCATCATGTATAGGTCTCATTTATTTGTTATGACATAGCTGATTTAGTAGCAATGTATTTCATTAAAACCCCTAAATGTCCTTTTTTTGAAACTTTTGAAATTTCATCACAAAAAAAAAAATACTTTGGCAAAATCTCTTTCAATTTTGGACCTTTCTATTTTTATCAATAAAATTCAGCACAAAGTGGACCTTTTTGCCCCTTTTGTGGAATTTGGGGGGGTGCGGGTGCAAACCGCACACCCCCTGCATACGGACTGGGTGGCCTTCTTTGAATGGGCCTTGTACTTGTAGAATACACAGACTAAAAATAATTCATGTGTGGTGATCAAACTTTGCACTACATGTTGGCATGTCAACTGTATTTACCGTACCTTAGTAATAATAGTGCATTGCTGGTCGGTCGTTAGTTGTTGGAATTTGGCACAAAAACTCCCTGCTAGGCATGAAATTATATTGGATCGCTATGGCTGTGCTGGAAGTTTTCGTTTTATCACTTTTTGATCTGATCTCAAGAGATTTTATTGAGATAACAGCAGCAGGCTCTAATTTTTTGATGATATTATGTAAAAGAAATCATTTCAGTGAGTAATTTGCTGCAAAGCGTCATTTTGTTGACTTCATTATTCACTCCAAGGTAATCTTTCACTCCAGGGAGTAACTTGGAAGAGCGTTAAAGACCAATCAGCCGCAGAATTGGGTGTTGGGAGAGGGGACAGGTGGGGTGTTTGGGTGCGAGGGGGTGACAGGTGGGTGTTTGGAAGAGGGGACAGGTGGGGTGTTTGGGTGAGGGAGAGGTGGGATGTTTGGGGAGGGGAGGTGGGAATTTTGGGGAGGGGTTTTTATAGGCGGGGGGTATTGGGAGGGGAGAAGGGGGGGATTTGGGGAGGGGGACAGGTTGGGTGTTGGGGAGTGGGTTCAGGGGGGGTGTTGGGGAGGGGGACAGGTGGGGATTCGGGGAGGGGGACGGGTGGCGCCAATTTTTCACTGATTGGAGCAGCAATCAAAAGGATTTTATCGGGTAGAATTTCATCGGGGGATGAGAAATAATTCTGATTCCAAAAATTAATTGTGTGAATATTTCTAATTTGGCTCTGTCGTTAAACCTTCATGGGCCGAAGGGCAGCCACTTTAAAAAATTTGGTGTGATTTTGGGTGAGGGATAATAGCTGTTGCATGTCGTCTAGGGATAATAATTTCTACAAATGGTTGATGTTTTTTTTGGTTGCGTTGAATAAGTTTCTCAAATTATGAATTATCACTAGGACCAAAATTGTATTTGAAATCAAAATGCAAAAGGTAAAACAAAAAAAAAATGAGTACAATGGGGTTAGTGGACATTTCAATTTTAGAGGTCAATTTTATAATAAGTGTCATTGTTCCATGAAATAAAAGCAATATCACTTTTAAATTGGGATTTTTTGTATGTGTTTATGATATTACATGTATATGCAAATTGTAAGAGGTCCTGATGTATTGACTGACGTTTGCTTTGTTTTATGAATGTATACGTATGACTAATTCAACACATCTGATAAAAAAATAAAGGCTAGTAAGAAAAACATAACCTTTCCAGCACCAATTGTGTGACCCAGTAGTTAATGTCATAACTGGAGTCTGTAGCCAGCTGCACCTGCGTGACAACTGACCTGCGGTATGGTACTGTCACTGGAAAATGCTATTTGTTGTATTGATACTAGCAATAAAGCAACCGACATTGTTGATGGGGTATCACCGCATATCAAGTTGCAAAGATGCCATAACAATTTAAAATGTTAAAACCTCAATTGTGGGTGTTTTGCTTGCCCACGACGTATGAAATCGCTTCGCAAGCCACGTCAGTGCATATGCGATCCACCGTACACGCTTGCATCAATGAATGAACACACTCGCAGAGTCGCAGTCTGAGTGAGCGAGACTAGGTGACCGGAGAACATTCATCACTACTGACGGCTTAGTCTGGCTCCTACGGGGGCCATATATAATATCCAATGAAATTTTTGGCTCCTCATAAGCAAAATACTGCCTCTAAATCGCCTTCCGGCCGTCACTAGGATTGTCTTGAAAAAGAATGTTTATTACTTTCATTTTCATCGCTTCGATTCACGACGGACCGCCATTTTATCTACATCTGATCGACCCCCGATCCAGTGTTTTATAATTATTTTATAAAAACAGGCGCAATCACTGTTTGGACTTGCTAAAATGCCATTTTGCCACTGATTTTCAAGGAACTTGCATATCACGAGGGAGGGCATTTAGGGGGTTTTTGGACGTCCAAAATTCCTAAAATTTCTTTTAAAAAAAAAAACACCGCACATTATGGATTCAAGCCCGCTGTGATAGGCCAGTTTTATTGGGTTTGTAGTAAATCGGAACCTTGACCGCGGTGAATGCCAGGCTTTACGTAAGTATTTGCCAACATTGGCGTTTGGACGTAAAGGGCAGCCTCATATTGTTAATGAGCAAACAATAGTACGAACGAATATTTGGTCGGGTCTAGGCACTTTAGTGTTAAGTTCAAAGGGATGCATGATCGGTGATGCTATGTTTGATCTCAGTCGGAATTTTTATCTGCACGTATGCATTACTAGATTCAGATAAAAAGTACTCCCTTCTCTTGATAGACATATTTCAAGCCAACCACTTGCAGGTTATGTAAGCACACCCATACCAGTAACATAAATACCAAAATTTGAATTTTCATGATGTTTGATGTTTCAGATCAGCAATCACTGCTTATCCTGTTTTTTTTTTCTAATAGTACTGTGACTCATAAGGGGTTGTATGAACAAAATGGAATGCATGACAGATGAACACAGGTCCATTTCATGCGTTAAAGCCACGGGGTCTTCTTAGTGAGATCTGGATATCGGTATACTAGACCACCTTGTGTCAGCCATGATTCTGACAGCAGAGGACGAAGAAAGGATTAATGCAGAGAGGGTGCGTCACGACAAAGTTAAGAGGTTATTGGAGCTTTTGCCTAGGCGAGGAGATGAAGCATATGATGCTTTCTTGCAAATTTTGGAAGATCAGCAGGACTTTCTTTATGAGAAAATGAAGGTTTTGGAAAATCAAGTAAGCGCTTCTTCAGGATCCCGGTTGCCATCTTATTTTGATCTTCAGAGTAGTAAGTATTTTGAAGAGTGAAATAACACTAACCTTAAAGCAATAACAGCACATTTTTGTGTCACAGGCAAGAATTACAGGAGGTGACATTTACTAGTCCTTCATTCTCTCTGACCGTGTCTCCGTGTTTTCAAAGTTTAAAGTTTTGGTTCAAGTTTCAAATAAAGTTTCTCATTCGAAAGTAAAAGTTCAATTGCTGCAGAAATTTGGTCATAGATGCCCCTTGGGAACCTTCATATGATAAGGTGGTAAAGGGTCACATACAAAGGTCATATGAGGTCAAATTATAAAATGGGCTGAAAACATCAAATTGGCCTCATTCGAGAAGTAAAAGACCAATTGCTACAGAACTTGGATCATACATGCCCCTTGGGAACCTTCATAAGATATTGAGGTCAAAGATCACATACTCAGGTCAAAGGTCACATACCCAGGTCAAAGGTCACATACCCAGATCAAAGGTCACATACCCAGGTCAAAGGTCAAGTTAATAAAATGGGCTAAAACATCAAATTGCCCTCATTCAAGAAGAAAAAGTTGAATTTCTACAGAACTTGAGACATACATTCCCCTTGGGAACCTTTATATGATAATGTGGTCAAGGTCACATACCAAGGTCAAAGTTCATCTGAGGTCAAGTTATGAAATGGGCTGTAAACATCAAATTGGTATTTTTTTTTGAAAGGTTGAAGTCCAATAGCAACAAACTTGGGTCATGCATGCAAAGTCAAGGGTCAATTGCAAAGTTCAAAGCTCCTGTAAGATCATGTTATAAAATAGGAGTTTAGGAAAGGTGGACTGCGAAACAAGCGACACTTGTGGTTCGAGAACCGCTTGTTTTGAAGAGCACCTCCAATTTTCCAAAAATGTTGAGATTTTTGTACAGTTGCATTGGTAACTGGCTAGTAAACTATACCTGTGAATGGGAAAAGCTCAACCATGTCTATGTATTGCAAAAGTAGGAATTTTGTAATTAGGATAATTAAGGTGCGTGTTCCGATCGTCTTTGGGACCCCCTTGATTTACCCGGAATATCGATTTTGATATCGGATGAAAGGCCATATTTTTCTCATTGTCGTCCTGAAATTTGAGCCCTCAAATCCATTTCATTCCCAAGATATAAACAAAAAACGCCGTTTTAGTGGTTAACCATCAATATTAGCACAGTATTGAATATGGGGCTTTGCAACATACATTATTGCGTCTACCATAAAACCCGCAAGTTTGTTTCCCACGATACTTGATGGGGTGTATGTGCAAGTGCCAGGGTCTCATATCAAGTAGAGAACACAATACACACAAATCGGAACAACCACCTTTATTATCATATACCGACAATCAGGGGTTGAAAAAATGTAAATTTCCCGGGAATATAGTCGCATTTCTCACAGATTTCCCACTATATCTTATGTATAAATTTCCCTCCAAATGGCCAAATTTCCCTCCAAATGGCCAACTTTCCTGGGAAGGAGCTTCCCAAATTCCCCACTTTTTCGAGCCATGCCGACAATAATTCAGTGGCTGCTGGAAAGGTCCTTCCAATAAAATATAGCCAAGAAATATGCTATGTACTTGTCTATGCTCATTGTTGGTTCAGGCAAATCAGGTTCGTGATTTTTGTGAGGTGGCACTATTTTCACGGACAGAAATTTGGCATTTACATTCGGTGATCCCGATTCTAATTACAAAATCACTTCTTTTATCACAATTACGCGATTTTTAGCATTTCCATTCGCATGTCTTGTTTACTAGACAATTACAATATGCATCTATTCCCAAAATCTCAAATTTTGACCTTGTGGGTGCTCTTCAAAAGATATGCTGTTCTCCTTTAAAGAAAATCATGTATCTATCTACATGCGAATATATACCGTGTTTGTAGCATCAGCGATCAGTAGAGTAGTTCTGGTGCTCGGCCCAACGACCTTTGCATGTGACCTTGCGCAAGAGTCCACACAAAATTTTTGATGGTATAGGCAAGATTGACATACTGAATCTAAATCTGGATGATGCCACTTTGCATCCTTGAGCCATTTTGCGTAGCGGTAGGGGGGTTATAACCAATTTTTAACAGGGGTCAAATTGTAAAATGCCTTCATATGGGTTAAAAGGTGATAGTATTGTTAATCTGGTTCCAGGGATTAAAAAAAGGTATAGTTTGCTATATCTAGGACAGTTTACTTTAACACATCAAAGTCTAAAATGGTTCCAAGTCATCCTGGGGTGGTTTAGGGTAAAACAATTTAGATGACAGGATAATTTTCAAAATGGGCTCAAATCTTCATTGTTGATATTAATGTCAAATTAGGTTACACACATGTTTGACATGTGGTATAAATAAGGGGGGAGGGAAATAATGGAGAAGGTCCAAAGGGGTCTATGGGGGTAATCATTTTAGTCTCTGTTAGATACCTTAGCAATGATTGACATGAGGTATATGTTTATTTTCTGTTTAAACATTCCCATACGAACAATTTGAAACCATTTGAAACAATTTGAAACCAATTTGAAAACAAATCGGATCGTCATGTAAAAGTTAATCCATGATGACCTGAACAAATTTGGTCTGGAGTGTAAACAAAAAGTTGAGGTATAGAAAACATACCTTTTTTTAACCGTAGGACAAGATAAACACTTCTATACATATTTCAAATCCACATGAAAACATTTACAATTTTACCCCTGTATATTCTTCTCAATTACCCCCTTCCCTATCTCACCAATGCTCATGATGCCAAAGTGGCATTATCCAGATTTGGAATCAGCAGGGTCAATGTTGCCTTGAAACCATCAAAACAATTGGTGTGGACGCTTGCGCCCAAAGTCATATGGGTCGAGCACGGACTAAGATGATCTTGTCACTGAGGGCATGAATAGGGGGGCTGCTTACCCAATATAATGTCACCATGCTTGATGATGCTGGCTGATGCTGATGCCACATTCGGAACACTAGAGGTCCCTGGGTTTCGCGATCACCTGGCTTGAATGACCCTGATGACTTTGTCGTGACCTTTAAAATTTTCAGCACCAACAATCGACCCCCACCAAGTTTCATTGTCCATACACCAACGTTACCCCATTTGACCTCCTTTGACCTTTGAATGACCCTGATGACCTTTGATCCCTAACCAATACAAAACGCGGTCTTGGACAGTCAAGAGGCACCTACCCACAAGTTTCGAGAACGTGCGACCCTCGGGTTCTGAGAAAATAAACGCTGTCAGAGAGACAGGACAGACAGACCACCGGTATTAATAGACGATACTAATCTGATGTATAACAAATATAGACCCTTTCAAATAACATCAGAGACGTTCACAGCAAAAGAGAAAGCATGAAAGTGTCCTTGTGTTACTCTCCGCTATATTCACAAAGCTCTTCCCTGCTCTCAGCAATTTCATTGCGTACAATATTTGTGGTTTTTGTTTGTGCTCTTTATCAACTTAAGTCCACTTTGTCCTGTCTGTTTCCTGTTCTCCCCTCTAGGTTGGCACCACCTTGCTCAAATGTTCTGTTCATACTTTTGTCAGGTGTCCTCCTCTATCAATTTGATCCTAGCGTGGTTTCGTACCTCGCCCATTGCATTTAAATACTACTTCTGTCATTCATTTTCTTCAGGGCGGGGGATTGAATTAAGTCTGCCGCAGAAGTGCAGGACCTTGTTACTGACAGTACTCTTGCATTGGTCTATAATTGTCCCCACCGAACTAAGTTCGGAATGGGTACTATGAAATGGGCTCCGTATGTCTGTATGTCCGTATGTCTGTGAGAAAAAATGTTAACCCTGGAATTTTGTGATAAAAATGTTAACCCTGTATGCTTTGAAACACTATATCGGGCACACAAAATTCCTTCGCTTCATGGAAGTGCATCATGGCATGCATCGTTTCTGCGATTTGTTGTCCCCGCCGAACTAAGTTCGGAACGGGGACTATGAAATGGGCTCCGTCCGTATGTCTGTGAGAAAAAATGTTAACCCTGGAATTCCGTGATAAAAATGTTAACCCTGTATGCTGTATCTTTGAAACACTATATTGGGCACACAAAATTCCTTCGCTTAGTGGAAGTGCATCATGGCATGCATCGTTTCTGCAATTTGAAAGTGCATGATATAGGCGGCTTAGGTATGCAAATGAGCTAATTAAATATGCATAATTAATGTATCAATGAAATAGTACATAAGATATGCAAAATTCTTTTGCCACATGAAGTATATCTTGGCATGCATTGTTTTCGCACTTTGAAAGTACATGATATATGTGGCTTAGGTATGCAAATGAGCTAATTAAATATGCATAATTAATGTATTGCTGAAACGGTACATTAGATATGCAAAATTCCTTCGCTGCATGAAAGATTCCTTCGCTTCAAGAAAGTGCATTATGGCATCCATCGTTTCTGCGATTTGAAAGTGCATGATATAGGCGGTTTAGGTATGCAAATGAGCTAATTAAATATGCATAATTAATGTATCACTGAAACGGTACATCAGATATGCATATGCTTTTGCCACATGAAGTACATTTTGGCATGCATTGTTTTCGCACTTTGAAAGTGCATGGGGTATATTCGTCTTAGGTATGCAAATGAGCTAATTAAATATGCACAATTAATGTTTCGCTGAAACGGTACATTGGATGTGCAAAATTCCTTCACTACATGAAAAGCTTATGCCATACATCTTTTGTGTGAACATGATATGTGTGGTTTAGTTATGCGGCTTAGGTATGCAAATGAGCTAATTAAATATGCATAATTAATGTATTGCTGAAACGGTACATTAGATATGCAAAATTCCTTCGCTACATGAAAGGCTTATGCCATACATCTTTTGTGTGAACATGATATGTGCAGTTTAGTTATGCAAATGTCATACTTACTTCTTACCATCAAGCTGCATTCATTTAAAGGTGCTAATTCCCATACGTCATTTCTTGCATGTATATACTCCACTCGCACTCATACTTCACTCGCACTCATACTTCCACTGCACTTACTAATCTTCTTCACTCCACCTTCCAATTCTGACATTGCATGGTTTAAGTGGGGTGGTCTAGTGGTCCCGAGTTCAAGGGAGTGTGGTGTGCAATTAAGTTGTCACTTCCAAATGATCGCGAAATTTGGCGGGGACATATTTACGCATCGCGTACCAATACGAGTTCGCCTTGTTAGAATTAAAAACAATGCTGTTGGTACATCCAAATATTGGGTCTTTCAAAACTATACAGTCTCGAACCTGGTCCCCCTCATCATGGCGAGGAGTTAATCCAAATACCGGGTCTTCCAAAACTATACACGGTCTCGAACCTAGTCCCCTTCATCATGGTGAGGAGTTAATCCAAATACCGGGTCTTCCAAAACTACACGGTCTCGAACCTAGTCCCCTTCATCACAGCGAGGAGTTAATACAAATACTGGGTCTTCCAAAACTACATGGTCTCGAACCTGATCCTCCTCATCGCGGCGAGGAGTTATTCCACTAGCCCACAGGGACTGTGCTTGTGTGGCTACCAGTGAAATTAATAAAAATATGATAATAATAATCAGTTTTTATATAGCGCTAAATCCCCGTAAACAGGCTCAAAGCGCTGTTGCCAATTATTATTACACCACCTTCAAGAAATCGTCACAATTATTTTGCTTCATCTAGGTGGCTGCTCAAAAACATGCCTTACAAGAGCACAAGCCTATCAGCACTTAGGTTGTTAACAATCCCCATAACAGCTCCCAGATTTTGCTTGGGTCGACGAGCCAATTGAGATT
This sequence comes from Ophioderma brevispina, assembly GCA_023653785.1. Taxonomy (NCBI): domain Eukaryota; kingdom Metazoa; phylum Echinodermata; class Ophiuroidea; order Amphilepidida; family Ophiodermatidae; genus Ophioderma; species Ophioderma brevispina. The sequence continues at coordinate 56,988 of JAMKCH010070656.1, read as the reverse complement.
AAGTATCTTGCCAAGGGATACAAACATGTTGATTGACCACAATAAGGCTCAAACTCACGATTTTAACAGTCTAATGATCACAAGTCCTGCACTTTTCCACTGGACCACACATGCTCTCTATACAAGCACAAAGTGTAGAAAGTCTATCATCTCCTTGATCTAACATTTAGCTAGGTACCTTTTCCTTCATATTCCCATGTGTGTTATTTGAGTTGAGCTAACTCCCAGGTTCTGCTTGAATCATGCATTTAGGTGTACTCCTTCAAAGTACTAATCTCATGAATATATTCTCTGTATTTGCAAAGGATCTAGAGAGGAGCCACATCAGAGGAATGACTTATTTAGAGAACACCAAAATACAAACCAATCTAACCAAAGAAGTGACGACTCCTTGATGAGAGAACACCAAAACACGCGTGGGATTTATGTACAGGCCACTGACAACCCTCATAGTCATAGATTTCAAGAGAAAGACATAAACCCACCCCCTCCCCCGCATTTGAATGACCTTAAGAGCGATCCAATGGGTAAGACTTATTTTGAATAGCATGTTTATTCTGTTATGCATTAAGATATATATTTATAATGGAATAAGGTGGCCATAAGCCAGTGGGTACAGTAAGTCTCATTCATTTCACAAAGTATTAATTTAACAACATGTAAATCATCCACAATCATGGGAAAAAACATTGGTGATACATGGGTGTTTCTACAGTAAACCTACCCATCATCCAATCTGGAAGAATGTGGAATACTGATTAATTTAACTTTCACATATTTTGTGGGTGGAGATAAAAAGTGAAAGAATTTTTTGTGCTAGTGACCTTTTTGTAACAATTTTAGTGCTCAAAATTCACACTTTCTTGGGAAAAACTTGGGCCCTGTCAAATATAAAAAACATTAGTGAGTGTTCCTATTTGCATAAAAAATTAGAGCTTAGTTTAAATTGGCATAATGGTTACAAGTAATATTTTGAGTCAAACTATTTTTTTTTTTGTGGGCCGCCAGCATAGCTGGCAGGACCACTTAGCAATCCGTTGTGCGTGTGTATGTGTATGTATCTGTGTATGTATGTGTTACTAAAGTGTTAATTTTTTTATGGAGCGGCTCACAGCTTATATTCTTGATGCAGATGTCGGGTATGGAAGAAGCGGTGGACCGGTTGGCGAAGGGAAATCGTGTATATTGGTATGGGCATGTGCTGAGGAAGGATGACGAGAATGTTTTAAGAAGGGCTTTTGAGTTTGAGGTGGGCGGTTTGAGGAGGAGGAGGAGGAGATGACCAAAGAGGACACGGATGAAGCAAGTGGAGGAGGAGAGTAGGAGGGTTAGGTTGCAGATGGAGGATGCAATGAATCAGGTGAAGTGGAAGGAGGGAGTAAGGGCGATTGCTACAAGTATGAGGTAAATCCGGCCACCCCCGTTTTACGGGACATTGGCCCTTTGCTTTCAGTGCCACCTGCTTGGTATTTTATGTAGTTAAACCTTAAACCTGGAAGTAATATTTCATTACATGTATAACCTGACATACCCCATGTCTCACACTATTAATTTGAGAGGAACATCTGTGGTTACAATCTGGCCTTGTTATGAACTTGGATGGAGAACAGGAGGTGACTTTTAAAAAGCTTTGAAAGTGTATCAACAATAAATATTTGTGTACAAGATTGGAGTGTACTATGTACCATCATATCCATCAATATCATTTCTCTTTACAGATTCATTTGGCATGCCTGCAGTATGTCTTAAGATAACTGGAGAAGAGTAACCTTCAAGTCATAGGACCCCATGCGGACAACCCCACGGAATCCTAACAAACTGGTGGATTCCAAAGCCTTGAGCAAATTGGCCAGCAACCTTGGTTCAGAGTGGGAAGCCCTGGCAATACACATGGGGTTTGCACCAAATAAACTGTATCATTGGAAGAAACAGCAAGTCTATTGGGGCAAGTTTTTCATTTCTGAATGCCTGGAAAACTCCAAGGGAAATGCCGCAACATTGAGAGACTCATATGATATCAGAATTTTCCGCATCCAGGTGTGGCTATCGGAGACACTATCGCGCCATCGTTTTCTTGAATAGGCACCTCACTTTATTATAGCATATGTATTGTAATGGATTTATTTTAACCCCAATGAGGTCTATTGGTTGATTTGATCAGTCATACTTGGGGTCACATGATATATTTTACCAATCAGAAACACGGTAAGAAAAGCTTAAAGTCCATGGACATGCTTTAAACATACTTATAATACCACAAAATGGTTTCATTCATATTATGTATTGGTATCAATGTAAAATCTGAATGAGGCATATTGAGAAACGTATATTTTGATCAAAATTGGCATAATATCATGTGTTTTGGACAGCTTTCAAAGGATTCCAAAATGAAAGTGGATGATCGCGCTGGCAAGCGTGACCAGAATTGATTCCCGAGTAACAAATACGCTATACGCGCGACCGCTTCAATTATCGTCTCGGGAACGGACATGCGCGTGGCCCAGATTTCTTGCATGTATACGTCCACAGTTGACTTCTCGTTGCCATATGCGTCGTACGTGGTTTTATCATATGGCATATTTTTCTTGATTTGATGCCTTAAAATTACGATTATAATGTGCTGTATTGTCGAAGGCTGCACCAGCGGTGACCGTACCAACTTGAATCAGAACAGAATAGCATTATTCACGTTCCCAGAAAAGACCCTACAAGGATAGAATATCGGATTTTTCGGTGCGGTTAGCCCACGTGTGAGCTTTGTTTACAACTTGTTACTCTGACGTCATTAAACGGGGCAAATCCAACTCCAGCATCTTGATACCCGTTCGCGAAAGAACAGGAGAAGACCTTGTCAGTTTGGGTATATTTAGCCTTGAATGTAACACTTTCCCGATGTTCATTTTAAAAATCTGTGTTCGGATATGATCAGATACGGTTGAGGTCACGAAAATGTACGAATTAGAAATGTCTACTCACATGTCCATGGACTTTAAAGGTTTGTAACAAATCTAGAGGTGTTTTTGTTGTTACTCATGCTATATCGTGTAATGAGCCAAATCAAAGATACTGTAAGAAAGCGGGTAGACCATCGGGGGGGGGGGGGTAATGTGTGTTTTTGATCTTTGTCTTTTGACAAGGAACCCATCCATCAAAAGTGACAACCCATGTTTTCCCCTGCCGTATTCAAACTGGCAACTTTCTTTGTACCAGGCAGGCGCTCACACCACTAAACCACTGTGGCCGAGTGTGTATGTATCGAATTCAATCTCAATAAGTCTTAGTCTGAAGCATTTTTGTCACATTCCTAGGTGTTTTGATCATCCCCAATGCATTGGCAATGTGCCTAGACTGTACGTACTAAATGCCTGTTTAGTACCTTTTTAGGGCAGGGTGTCCAACCTCTGCTGCGGCCATTTGCGGCCTGCTAAGAGCTTGCATGCGGCCCGCGAGGTATTTCCTAGAAACAATAAATAGAATGCATAAATATCATCAAAAATAGATTTTTTTTGTAAATAAAAGATTATAATTCTCACACCTAGAATTAAGAACCATAACCAACATATTTACAACACACCCACAACACACAAACCAACCACCACCACCACCCCACCACTTCCTCCCATCATCCCCCCAACACAGACACTGCCCAAAAGGACAACACACACAGCGCCAAATATGATCCCTTTCTTCATGCCAATGTTGGTGTAGAAATTGGGCTCTGTTTTTTTTCAAGTTTTTTAAAAACATTTTGTTGGAATTAGTCAAATGTCCATAATCTGAAACCACAATTTTCTAAACATTGTTTGAAAATAGTTCATTTCCTCCTCAATCCGAAACCATTTGTTCTCCCAATTTTGGTGCTAAAAAGTTCGACAATTCATAAGAAAAAATGGCTTTTTAAAAACCTAAAATTTGGCCCAAAATCCTATTAATTTGTGGTATAGCTATGGTTCCCCTTTTTTTTTGGGCCAAACTGGTGAATATTGGTCCTTCTACTTATGAACAGGTCCATACCCCCCACAACTTTACCCCCCCCCCCCCACCATTTGGGATTCAACCGATGGCGGGGCCCCTGCATTAAAAAGGTCGGACACCCCGACTAGGGATAAAAGTGTTCCAAAAGTTAAAGAATGACAACCAACTTAATAGTGGAACCAACTTTAACGTCTGACATCATAGACTTTCCAAGAGGAGGGTGCCCTCAATGTTCAACAAACAATTTGTTTTTTCCACATACACTAGTCACTGTGTGAAATAATAAGCTCAAATGGGAAGTCCTTCATTACAGAAAAATCACAACTTTGTAATTTAAATTTCCAGATCCAGAATTTTTTTACACACAGTTATCCTATGGCAACTGTTATACTACACTATAAATGTTTACTGCATGGAAAAGAAAAAATCCAATTAATCTCAAACTTTGGAATTGGGAATTTTAGGTGAATAATCTACTATTTAGTGGACTATTTTTCTAAATGCCCAAAAAATTATTTAAAAAAGCTCAGATCAGCCTTTAAGTATTTTCTCCTTTTAAGTACTTTTTGCTGATCTCAGAACTGATTGCCTCGCAGCACCAAAGAAAATGCTTGGTCTCGGATCCCACTAAGCTTTATGTGATCAGTTAAGCTCCTCAGGAATTAACTGGAGCATTGCACACCTGTGCTCTGCAAAACATCTTCCTCATTTTCAGGGACAATCAGAAATTTATGGTGGATTTTAACCACTTGAACTATGCCCTGCAGAACTTCTGCTGTACAAGGTAGGGGCGTATATTCCCATCCCGGGGAACTTGTACCAGCCTCAAGTCGGCTTAAAAACATACGGTTTAAGAGTCATATAGAGAATACCAGAAAACTTACCCTATCTGTGGCGTTGCACTATCGTTTTTGTAATCGCCGGCAGGTGACAGTAGGGCACAGTTACAATAAAATATAGCACGTTTTGTCGGATTCAACACCAGTGCCTCGATTGTTTTTGTTCCTTGATATTCTTCTACATTTTTGTAAGACTAACTTCCATTAAAAGTACTTTGTATTGTATTAGGCAACTGTTTCGGCGACAAAAGCAATTTTTTTTTGTAAACATAATTCTGGTACAAGTTCCCGATGGAAATGGGCACATGATGAGATGCATTATGGGGCTCGTGCAAATCGTCCATTGGTCACTGTATCAACATATTGGATGGATTTCAGAAGGGACTAGTCCCCCCCCATGGGCTCCCAACCAGCTACTTGGTTTCCTGAGCACAACATTCGGTGGAGAAACATAATTTCACCAATAATTCTCAAGTTCTGCCTGTTTTATTTTCCCCAATGGTGATCATAAATGCCTGGGTTCTATTTCCACATTATATACATTAATGAAAATGATCAACTTACATCGCCATTTTGGTTGATAGCCTCGCGTGCAACCATGTCGTGTTTTTCAGTGTACTGCCAGCTCATGCCGATGGATCTCTAAATCTTCTCAAGATTTTTTTTGGGTGTGCCCTGTGTCTTCTGTCTTGTCCTCGTCTGTCCTTCTCCTTGGCCTTTACCATGTTCTCCTTTGGATCTCCAGGTTCTCGGTGTGAGCTAACCGCTTTTTATCAACTGTTACAAAGTATGTCTTTCTTTTTGATGTTACAGAGAATGTCAGCCACCTCCAGACCACTCGAAGTTGTTGGATGTAAGGAGTTCCTCGAAGACGAGACAGGTACCCACATGAACTGTGTGTGAAGTGCCAATTTCGTTCAAGTGGAAAGACCTTGTTATATACACAAAGAGTGGTCAGAATTGGAATTCTCAGAGATATTTAGATTGATAGAGTGTGTAATGGAAAGAAGACAATAAGAACAAAGGCCAAGGCTAAGACAGTTCCATCTCTGTCCAGGGCATCCTCCCTCTGTGTCTTCGACTTCTGAAGGTTCAACCTCATTCACTCAACCAAGACAGCTTCAAGACCAATCAAGTTCTACCTTTGATTCTAGTCTCCAGGCGATATTAAGTACCGTGGCTGCCGAGGCTATCAACCAGTTCTAGGGCAAGTTTGCCAAGCTACTCCAACTTCTTATGAAGATAAGGGCCATTGATTGATGAGAATCTGAGTGGATTAAGTGATTACTTACGATTGGCTGGTCAATCCACTCCTTCCATTCATAGAGAATTGGAAGATTATCAACGGTTGAGTAGTCCGGTGGTGCCATCTCCCTACAAGTTGAAAGAAATCCAGCCACGGCCTATTGAAGGTTCTCTACACTTAAGTAGTCCAGCTGTGACTCAGTATCACCAATTGAAAGAAACTCTGCCTCAGTCCAGTGAAGATTCACAATTCTTGAGCAGTCAGGCTGTCGCATATCTCCGTGGGGTGTAAGATAAACAGCCACGGCCCATGGGCACCCATGGTGCTTCAGATGATTTGTATAATAAAGGACTGAAGACGGCACCCGTGGCAACACCCAGTGGAGCTCATCGGCCATTGTTTCGACCTATTGGTGATAAGGAATTGGATAGCGGTACTGGTAGTACCCGTAAGCCTGGTGGCTTTTCTGGTGGCTGGGTGGCCTTGTGTGAAGGTGATACTTCTGATGTCAATCCTTCAGCCGTTCTTCCGTCGGATCATCCATCGAGCCGTTGCCGACCTACTCCCGGCGCTCATGCTCCGTCTACCTACTCGGCGCTCATACTCCGTCTACCTACCCGACAAATCAGCCGTCCAGCCGTCGTCGTGCTTCCAGAGAGAGTTCCTCTTCTCCCGTACACTCTTCTTCTAGTACCAGAAAGGATAGGTCCCGTGTGCTGTATCTTCTAGATGCCGCTCGTCTTCTTTAGGTCGCAGTCCAGTGCGTAAGACTTCCAGAGTTAGTCACCATAGACGGCGATCAAGGGAAAGGGTGTGGTTTTAGTTCTTGCGTGAACCATAAGAAGCATTCATCGGCAAGATATTCCAGTCATCGAGTCGCCATTTACGGACAGAGCTCTGGTAAGGCATACTTTCTCCTCTCCACTAAAGTATCACTCAAGTATCAGAGAAGACATCAAGATTCTCCTTCGCATAGTTCTTCCCGTCGGGGATCCTAGTACTATGATCGGAAAGATATTTCAGGATAAAACATAGTGATGACTATCATATTATAAGTCCAAAAGATCTAGATCTGGTTACGATGATAAGGAAGCAGTAACTTCTCAACGCTCTGAACCTAGACGGAGGATTTCTTCCGACAACGGTGCCATTGCTCTTATAGTGATTCTTCAGCACGAAGATCTAAGTTGGAAACGATAGCGGTTATTAATCAAGAGTTAAAGATGATGTTGATTCTCTCAGATAGAGTTAAGAAATCAGTTGTTTCTGATAAGGATATGTTTGCTCCTCAACATTATGAGTCGAAACATAAAGGTGTCGTGATGACGTTAATGCTAAGGAACCACCTACTCATGATTTCCGGACGTGGTCATAATTATTATGATTCACCAGAACAATGAGCCTACCACGGTGCAGCTCTTTCGTAATACAGTTCAAGTCGATAGATCCGATATGTTTAAGACTGCTGAGACTACTCAACCAATCTTGGCTGATGCTACTCCACTCATTGCACATTCTAGTCAAGGCACTTCCAGTCAGGAGTGAACTGTGTGAAAGTTTGGGTAAAGATTCTGATTTGATTGGGGATACCAAAATGAGAGGATTCCCAGATTTATGGAGCTCTTTATTCCGATGTTGACTCTTTCTTGACGGAGAATTTTGAAGCTCTACAGTACCTATCTCCTAATGTGCTGCCGCCTTTTGGGATTTGTTTTTTTTGGTTTAAATAGAGTTTTGAAATATGATCTGCTCTACTCAAGATAGAAGGCCTTCGGACCTGGATTAGCTGCTAAACATCACAAGAAACAAGTAGTGAAGCCTCTCATTCCTGTTTCTGCCGATGTAAGACAGACTTATGATAAAGGTGAGAAGTCATATGGGACCGATTATCAAAGAAGACTCTCAGATGGATTCCTGAGTTTTTCCCTTCGTGTGAGGAGGATAAAGAGTTCTTTTAAGTTTCTTGGTTCCCAGAGCATGCTGGGATAAGATGAGGTCTGATGAGAAGACTTGTTAAGCCGGAGGACCATGTCCACCCGCTGGGTCGAGGGGGCGCGCTTCTAGCTAAGCAAAAAGGGGGAAGGAAAAAAGAAAAAACAAAAAAAAAAAAAAAAAAAAAACACCGTTCATAGGGTAGATTCTGAAATGAGGGCAAGGATGACTGATCTCTGCAATTGGAACAAATTTTTTTTTGTGGTTGGGGGGGGGGCCAGGTTTTTTGTTTATTGGGGGTTTTTTTTTGAAAGATACTTCAAATCTAGCCTTATTGTCTCCAAGTTCATCTTAGAATTGATGTGGAGGCCTAATGTGAGCTGTCTAACGAAGCTATTGAGAGCGTCTTTTACTATGTGAGATCTTCATCACGTACTGCAGAGCATTTTACCTAGATAGCTATCCACTAGTGGCTCTCAGGAAAAAAAATCCAGTTGAGCCTTGTATTTCACGGCCAAAGGGGTTCTCTTGAATGCTCCATGAGGAAAAAGGATCTCTTTGGAGGGACTGTGCCTAGCTTAGCCCGCAAGAGGAAGAATGTGTTAAAGCTGGACGCTCAAGCTGCCAAGTAATATACCAGTAATCAGTCTAAAGGTTCCTCCAATATAGGCTGCATTGATACAGTCCTTATGATTATGGCTACCGCGGAGGCTTCCGCCTCTAAACTGAATCCTGCATCAGATGAAACAGAGGTTCCTTCGGAAGTCGGGCTACGACTTTAGGACAGCAAATCCAACTATAGAGGCTCAGACATATAAAGTTATTCTCTACTCCAGACGTAGAGGTGCCCGAGTGGCGCGAGTGGGGAGGAAGGTACTATTGACTCTTACCATTGGAGTGTTTACCGCCGGTCCGCCGATTAAAGTCAGATTTTGTACTACGCCTATGCCTAAAGAGACATTAAGGGCTATGATTCTGAAGAACGAAGTGAAGGAGTTTATTAAGGATTAAAAACGCAATTTTACGATAAAGAAGTCTAGGAAGAGTTTCTATCAATTTTCTTCCTGGCTCCAAAAAAACAGGAGATCTCAGACCAATCATCAATTACGCCCTCTGAACAGATTTATTCGTGCGAGACATTCAGAATGGACACCCCTCAATGTCATTAAGAATTGAAAGGCTGGTCGACGAAAACATTGGACTTAAAAAGACGCCTACCCCGGGGGCACTTGCAAAGGTGGATATGATGCGTGAACAAGAAAACAACGTGAAAAGGGTCTCTTTTCCAACAGGTGATGAGCCGCGTTTACATGATAGGGGGTCAAAAACAGCAAACTTTGGAAAACAAGAGAACCAATGGTGCGTGCTCAGCAGGTCATTAGTTGGGCCTTTAGCAATTGATTTGTGGCAAGAAGGAATTTACCAATTTTGAAAGAATTCCCCTTTAATGGCCCACGTGACTTGACCCAAATCTGTGAAACAACCCATATGGACCTGGGTCACAGCCGTTCCTCTAACCAAGTCTGGTGATAATAGAAACTGCTTTGGGCACAAGAAGGAATTTCTAGATTTTCAAGAATGCCTTTAAACGCCCACATGACCTTTAACCCAAATCTATGAAAACCCCATTGGCCTTTAGGTCAGTAGTTCTCTGGACCATAATTGATGATAGCACAAATGTGATGTGATCAAGCAAAATGAGTTGGACGTCAAAAGTATTGATTATGAGATATAGCCAAAACAAAGGATTTGGATTAAAATGTATTTTGTGTCCTATGGTTTTTTCCACCCTTCAACTGATTATATCTTTGGAATAATTGGTCAATTTCAATGGGATTTCAGCAAAATGTAGCTTTTATATGTTGCATACAGCTACATGAAAAAGTAAAAATCAAATTTGACCAACTTCAGACTCATTTTGCTTGATCGCAGCACAAATGTTTGTGGCACAAGGAGGCATTTATAGTTTTCAAAGATGCCCCCTTTAATTGGCCCATGTGACCTGACCAAATCTGTGGAATACACATACGTGATTGGGACAGTGGTCTTCTTAGCACATTTAAGTGATTATAGCAAATGATTTTGTGGCACAAGAGGAATTAATAGATTTTCAAAGAATGCCACTTTAATTGGTCCATTTGATCCTTTGACCCAAATCTGTGAACAGCGCCCAATTGGGCGTTGGTTCAGCGGTTCTTTGATCAAGTCAGTGATTATACAATTGATTGTGCACAAGAAGGAATTTATAGATTTTCAAAAAAGAATGCCCCTTTATTGGCCCATGTGACCTTTGACCCAAATCATGTGAACACCCCATCTGGCCCTGGGTCAGCGGTTCTTCTAACAAGTCTAGTGAGTATAACAATTGATCTGTGGCACCATCAGGATTTACAGATTCAAAGGAAATTACCCTTTAATGGCCCAGTGACCTTGCCAAATTCTGTGAACACCCAATAGGACCTTGGGTCAGCGGTCTTCTACCAAGTCTAGTGATTATAACAATTGATTGTGGCACAAAAGGAATTTATAGATTTTCAAAGAAGGCCCCTTTAACCCTTTGACCCCCAATCTGTGAACACCCCACATGGGACTGGGTCAATGATTATTCTGACCGATGTTCGCTCCAATCGGCCCAAGCATTTGGCAACAAGATGCATTATGGCCGGTGTTAACAGACATAGTGATATATAGATAGAGTCAACACATTGCCATACCAATAGCTCGCCTACTACATATGCTGAAGCTAAAAAGGGTATGTTTTTTTTGTAACCCTGAATGTTGATATCCGAGAAACAAAATCACCAAAATATTGTAATTTGAAAGTAAGCAACATGAGCAAAGCCAGATAATAAGGTTTTATCTATCAACTCAATGCATTGCTCACTTGTTTACGGTACAAAAAAAATGACAAAAGCCTGTTTATGGTAAGCAAAAACACAAAACTGCTTGTTTAGGGTATGTTTTTTAGTTTAGGGGTGCATTTCGGAAAGTCCATGTTCACGCATCATAAAAAAAAAAAAAATCCACCTTTGAATACCACTGGATGATGAGACTGCTCCAGCTTCACCTTCGAAGTATTTACTACAGATACTAGATACTACCGTCCGATCTCACCGTCAAGAGTCGCTTTGTATAAGCTTGTTACAAGATCGTGAAGCATCTACTTGTTAAGCAACTCAAGAACCTATAGTGGAAAAGAATTCTACGGAAATCCCACACCAATTATAATTACGACGATGCTTCGAGATAGGTTGGGGAGCATGCATGAATCCCACAGAAAATAAAAGGTGTGTGGTCGAAGTTTTAAGGAAGCTCCACATAAATGAACTAGAGCTGCTAGCAGTTTGTCACGCTTTGAGGTGATTCAAACAGACAATATCTGGGAAATCGGTGAAAATTAGATCAGGCAATTCCATTGTAGTTGCCTACATAACACCAAGGAGGAACAAAAGAGGTTCCTCATGTGCACTGTAACTATCTGCCTCCTCACTTGGTGCAAGAATCATCAATTACCCTGAAAGGCGGAATCTCCCTGTAGTTATCAACTTTATTGCTCCGACAGCCTTTCCAGGGGAATGACAGCCCAAATGATAGCTTATTCAGATTCACAGGTTGGAGTGGCATCTCACACCCAACATAGCTGAATGATTTTTCTCAGCAGATACTTTACAGGCCCATGATAGATTTGTTCGAAAACAGGACAAATCATCAACTCTCAACAGTACTGCACGTGGCTGGCGACGAGAAACGCCTGGTTAAGAAGACTGCTTTTCAATGATTGGGACAATCTGTGCATACGGATTAACAATTTCTGGCAATGGTACTGACAAAACTACAGGCAATCAAAGTCATGCAGGATGCGCCTTGTAGCCTAGCCCCATTTTGGCCACGTCAGGTTTGGTTTTCTAGGGTTGGGTCAGCATCTTGGAAGAAATCCAAGACTAATTCCTGTAAGGCAAAATCTGCTGGTGGACGGAAGATACAAAGGGTGTCACTCCGAAGACTTAGATTCCTGCACGTGACTGTGTGGCCTCTCTCAGCTTGGCTTCAAACGCAAGAGCTTTTCAGAAGAAGCTGCCCTCATTGGCGGCAGGAGCTAGAAGGAAGTCAACCTCACATTATCTACTAAAGTAGACTTCGACGCTTCAACGCTGGTGCAGAAATCCAAGGTTGATCCGCATATACCATCCTCTTTAGGAGACGTGGCTAACTTCCTGACTTCACTTTTCAAGAACCCTCCACCTTCAACTATTAGGACTATTTGTCAGCACATATCTACAAGTCATGATAATCCAGACATGATTCAGTGAAGGTAAAGTTTCTCAGATCACATTAAGGGAATGCTGAATAAACTTTCTACCATAAGAAGACTTCTTTGGATCTTCGTTAGTTCTTTCAGTATGTTACTGATTGAGCCCGTTTGAACCGTTGGATAAAGCTACAATTTTTGACCTTAACAAGAAGGGCTGTGTCCGTCTATTTGCGGCTTCACCGGAAGATGTTCAGAATCCAGGCTTTATCTATTGACAAGAAGTATATGTGATTCTCTGACTCCCACAATGTCACTCTCCTACCTCGTGCTGGTTTTCAAATGCCAAAACAACACAGTCACTGACTTATGGCACTCAGCCTATAGTTTTCTTCCAGAGCTTCTTCAGATTACTGGAGAAATCCTGAAGATAAGTGTTGGTGTCCAGTCAGATTTCTTTCTCGACATTAGTAACACCGGACTTTGGCCTTCCCAAGGAAATCGATGATTCTTCAATTTCTGACCACCTTTTTTCATCACTACTAAAAACACAACCTTACAAACTCTTCAAAACAAACCACACGCTTGGTCACTTCCCTCATCTCTGAACAGCTTTAAAAAAATTGAAAGCCTCGTCACTGGACAGTAAAATCGCCATTAACCCTCATGCTCATGACATAAGAAGTCAGGCAACCTCTTGAGGCTTATTCCCTTAGGAGTGAACATTACGAAATTCTGGACGCAGCAGGATGGAGGATGCTTACCAAACGTTCCATAACGTTTATATGAAAGATTCCTTATCAAGTAATCAAACCTGGCCAAACCATCCTGTCCAGCACAGCAGTTTAGATAAGAGAAGGATGCCTAAGCATCACTTACCATTATGCTCCTAGGGTGAGGAAATGCCGTTTTAATTATGACAGTATGTGCCTTTATAAGATGTGCTATTATATATATGCTATCAGTGAATATGTATGGCTGTACATTGGGGCAAAATTAATTTCGCTTCTATACAAATTTGAAATGGCGAGAAACCCCGCAGCACTGAGACTACCTACCGGCTCCACTTCCTCCACCTAGTGACCAGTGTGGCAGTCATGCCCTAGTTGGATCCCTTTCGTAATGTATATAATGTGTGAAATAGACTATACTCACCAGCATGTTGTGAATTTATTTTATTTATATACTTGTATCTTTACGAATGATCCATCTAGTAACCCTCATCCAGCCCTTCCCCACAAGTGGGAGCCCTTGGGGAAGGTACCACAAAGGAGCAAGGAATTGTGGGTGCCATTGACGATAGTGATGGGCGTACGATGCCATCCGTGGACCTGTCTACCAGCCATGGCAAATACACCGAAATTTTTAATGTTGCTTAGGGGTGTCCTCAAGGCTTTTTTGAAACAAAAATGCAACTAGTTGGATCATTTCTAAGTATACAGTAATGTAAATAGACAATCTTCACAACATGCTGGTGAGTATATTTTTACTATTTAATAAGGCTTCAGAGCCTCTGTCCGTGTGGGAATCAACTGTTTGTTCCCCAAAGATTCTCAATACCAACGTTATCCTTGAGTATGGGTATGTGGGCATTTTCAGACTCCAGTGACAAAAGATCCTTGGATCATTGTTTTCCAAAAGACTTGTACAGAATTATATGGACACTTTACCAAACTTGGTCCCAATGATTCTTGAACATCAGGTCAAATTTGAAGGTTTCTTGGTCCAGAGTTCATTTGGAAAAGTCATTCAACATGGTGCCATTTTCCCTTACTTTTAAAATCAAAATATGAAATGTATTACTTATAAAAAATCCTGGTGAAAAATATCATTTGTATTTGTTTGTGTGTGGTTGTCCATAATGTTGCACTGTAAATTGTAGATTAGTTGTGACTAATATCAGTGCTAAAAATTGAGGCCATTCAAGGGAAAATACAACGAATCTTCCTAAGTGGTAGATTGCTGATTTACTTTTTGCAATAATGGTCCGGAGAGCAAATAATATTAAAATTATTTTTTTTTTTTTTTACAAGTGCAAAAGTATATTGAAAGACGGCTATGGTGGCTGTTGGGACAGTAATTTATTTGTCCCTTGGAACCTTTCAAAATATACTGATCATAATCATAAGGGATGGCAGGGAAGTAGTATTACTCCATGGGGTTTTCTGAAAGATGGCTATACAATGACTATGGAAACTTTAATTGGTCATGATCTTTATGATAAAACCAAAAGGTATTTACAGGGATAACACGTTAATGCGAGAGAAATCAAAAAATGTGGAATGCATTTTTTTTTTAATATGGTTGTTTTTTTGTGTTATAATTCCATATAACTAACCTCAAAGGGAAAATAGTGGAAATTTGTTGTGCCGTCTCTTGCAAATAGACATACACCAATGGCGTCTCGAAATCTACAACACTAACCACCGATTGTAGTTTACATTAGTAACAGAATAAACAAGATCAATATGTTTGTTTTTGAGGTCAATCTATTATTACAGGCCCATGGTGCAACAATAGATGCTTAAAAAATCTAATTTTCCTAAACTTTTTAAAAATTAAAAAAAAAATTTATAGTTTTTTTCTTTTGCATGTATATATTCTCTTTACAATTCTCTTGATACATATTCACAATCCACTGGAGAAGTGCAACGGATAGGATTTGTTTTCCTCAAAAATCGGTCAAAATCACAGGGTACAGGACATGTTATACAATGACAGGGTTGAATTCCCGTGCTGTAGCCTTGTGATTTTGTTTGTACCATTGGCTTGGGCAACAAATTTTTAAATTTTGGCACTTTATAGCGAATAGGGCATTTCATCCAATTTTCTTATACTCCATTTTCGTACCTCCGTGCAGTGACGTCGGCGCGATGGTCGCACCAGTAAATCACGAGTGCTGTCTTAAAGCGAGGGGCCGTTTTTACATGCGCGCACAAGACGGCATATCTTGACGCGTGCGTCAAAGCTGCGTCAAAGTTATGACATCACACTGTACCGAGGAGAGAAATGGACTATAAGCTCTGTATTTTACCTGCCCTTTCTCATCCAAAAATTATAATATTAGTATTAACTTATTTTGTTTACCCTACCGGTGTACCGTAAGCAAAAATTATGTTCATGTGATTAAATTTAAATATATCACATCAAAAGTGGTGTATATAACATTGGAAGTGTACGTGACCTGACTGCTATAAGCCTTCTCCCCAGAACCCCAGACTTTAAAATTTGTTTAGGTGTAGAGGAAAGCTATTTTCTCATTTACCCTAGCTGTGAAACCTTATAGCTAAACTTTTTGTTTTGGGATGTGATAAGTGTAGCCCATTTTTGGTTGACCATCTTACAGCGTAGAATTTTTTGTGTTGCCTGCCTTAGACAGGAACTATACATAGGGATCACGTTGTGCCACTGTTGTCTTTGATGTGGTATGTTTGTTGTGAAAAGGGTAACTTTTGCCTCAATATCTGCATTCTTCAATGGATTAAATCAACTTGAGCCATAGGTGCAATGTGGATCCTCATTTGTTAATAAGGTCAAAGTTCACATACCAGGACCAAGTCAAATGGCTGAAAATGTAAAATTGAACCTAATTGAAAAGTTCAAATTCAATTGGAACCAACTTGGTTTTTGGATATTACATGCAAACCCTCATTTGTTTATGAGTTCAAAGGTCCATGAAAGGTCAACTGAAGCCATATGAAGCCATTGTCTAGATTATATCAACCCCATGTGTTGAAGGTCAAAGGTTCCATGAGTCCTATCATTCCACAGACCATGACGCAAGGCACACCACACATCGCTCCAAGGACCGCGATATTTATTTGAATTGGAATTGCTTGGTAGTGTGTCTATAACGACCTTCATTTTATGTGGGGCGCAGATGCACGAGACCTAGAGCTACCTTTCCACACACGAAGCCTGCATCCGTATACCTATTGACGACGGGGGAAGTTAGGCATTGTCTCTTGTGCATCTGCACCCACATAAAATCTAAGGTTTATGTCTGTGTGTCTGTCTGTCTTTGTAATGTTAAACCCAACCCCAAAACAAAAAAAAACCCAAAATGCCCCCTTAACCCCCCCCTTTTTTTAACATAATTCCCCACTGAAAATTTTACTATTAGTTCTCCCAGGTAGACAAGGATGAATAATTTAATAAATCTTTTCTGGAGATAAAAACGTGCACTTGGGCGCCAGACTCCGAACCGGCAATGTCCGTTTACTAGCACGGCGCTTTTTGCCAACTGAGCTAGCAAGCCGGGGTTGGTAGAGGAGTGATAGACTTGTGTGCATTGGTTATCTCCATGGAAATATTAATACATATTATAATTGCCCCACTGTTTCAACATAATGCAGGGGTGTGAGGCCATTGACAAAAAACGAGAAAAATGGAAAACAGGCGGTTCTCGAACCACAGTCTCGCCTGCTTTCGCGTATAGCGGTAAACAAAGAGCAGCACAACAGATTGCAACTGTATTACAACGTAGAGTGGTTCCCAAGAAGTTTGGGAGCAGATAAGTGGAGGATTGCAGGTATCCGCCCTCCCCAACAAACCCCACCCCCCACCAAAAGACCTACCCAACCCCACCCCTAGGCAACAACACCCCATCACCAACACCCCACCCATCCCACACCGCCCTGCAACACCCCACTCTCCCTCCCCAACCCCTTGCACACCCCCCCCCTTCCAACACCACACAACCACACCCCCTCCCCAACACCCCGCAACACCCCCACCCCTCACCAACACCCCGCCCACCCCCACTCCCTCGACCAATCCCCCACACCCTCACCACACCCCGCACACCCCACACAACTCCTCTCCCACACCCCGCCACACCCCCACCCCTCCCCACCCCTCCCCTCACCACCCCACCCCCGGTCCCCCACGCAGCACCCACCACCCTCCTCAACCCCCTCAACACCTTACACCCTTCAACACGCCCACCCGTCCCAACACACCTCAAACAAACCCAACCCCCCACCCTCCCTCCTCACCCCCTCCCAAACCACCTCAACAACCCCACCCTCCCCCCACAATGAGCCCGTCAACACCCCACACCCTCCCCATCACACGCTTGCCACACCCCCCCCCCTCCACTCCACCCCTCACTCCCTACCCGACAAACGAAAACTCCACCTCCCACCACCTCACCCTCCCACCCCCCTTCCCACCGCCTCTTCATCATCCCCACGCCCTCCCCATCACCCCACCCCTCCCAACCACCTCACATCCCCCCCCCTCGTCCTCCCCAACACCCCCTCCCCCCCTCCCCCCCCCCTCACCAAGAGGCCCTCCCACCACCACCTCAACCACCCACCCCTCCACCCCCCCCCCTCAACACCCACCCCCTCCCCAACACCCCAGCCCCCTCCCCAACCCCTCAACAAACAACCCCCCCCACCCCCTCCCCACCACACATCACAACACCCACCCCTCCTCAACACCCCTCCCCAACACCCCCAATACCCCACCCCCTTCCCAACACCCCTTTTCCCCTCCCCCCAACAACCCCCCACCCCCCTCCCCACACCCTTCCAACAAAACAAAACCCCACCCCCTCCCACCACTCCGCCTCCCCAAAACCACTTCACATTGCAACAAACCCAACCCCTCCCCAACAACCCCTCAACCCCCCACCCCCCCCCACCCACCAGCAACACCCCACCCCCCCTCAACAACCCCTCCTCATCATAAAACCACCTCAACAATTCCCAACCCCCTCCCCAACACCCCACCGCCTTCCCCAACACACCTCACACACCCACCCCTCCCAAACCACCTCATCACCCCTCAACAACCGCACCACCGCCCGTCCCAACACACTCCTCAACAACCCCACCCCCTCCCCAACACCCCACTCCCTCCCCAACAACCCTCACACTCCAACCCCCCTCCCCTCTCCAACACCCCCACGCCGTCCCCCAACACCCACCGCTTCCTCAACACCCTCAGATACGCCCTTCTCCCTCCCCAACCAACTCCGTCCCCCCTCCCCCAACCCCCCATCCAGCCTCCCCCCACCCACCCCCTCCCCGAAACCCCTCACCAACCCCCCCCGATCCCCAACCCCCACACTCCCGCCATCCGCCTGCCCCAACAACCCAATCCCCATCCCCCTCCCCCCCCCCGCTCCCCTCCCAAGCGACCCCATCTCCCCTCCCCACCCCCCTCCCCTCCAACTCCCCTTCCCCGCTCCCCAACACCCCCCCCCTCGTCCCCCAACGCAGGGCCTCCGCACTCCCCCCCCCTAGCCTCCATCACCCCGAAGACCCCCCTCCCCAACCCGCCCCCTCCCAACACCCCACCCCTCAACCACCACCACACCTTCCCCCTCACCACCCCTACCCGCATCCCCCAGCACCCTGCTCACCAATCCCTACCCCCTCCCTAACACCCCACCTCTCCCCACACCCCACCTGCTCCATGTAACACAGAAATAATTGCATATCCAATGTACTGTTTCATCTATACAGCAACTTGTGCAACTATTTAATTTAGGTCAATTGTAACACAAAAATGCCCCTTTTAATTGGCCCACTGCACTTTGACCTAATTATGATGATTAGGTCTTCTTGTTTTGTACACCTGTTTTGTCCAACCACCAAATCACACACGCCTATAATGCCAAATAAACACATGCTAACCTAATTTTATTGTAAGGTAACAACTCCCTGAATCAAATTCTTTTTTGAAGGTTATTTTTTCACACTGACCATTTTACAACTGAGAAAATTTAGTTGCAATTTTAAAATAATCCAAGAATGGCCCCTTTAAAGAGTAAGAGTGGCCGACATGCATTTTGACCACATTATTAATTCCCACAAAAAATGTACCATATAGTAGTCTCGAAAATGTATCGAATGAATTTTTGCATATCCATGTACATTAAGCGGGTACAAGCAATTAACATATTATTAGATCATTGCCATCAAACAATGCCCCTTTAAAATAATGAGTCAACTTGCACTTGACCGCAATTGTGATTCATTCAAACGATGTACGGGCATAGAATCCATCATGTATCGAAGGCCTTTTGGCAATCCAATGTACAATTCAGTGATACAGCAATTATGCCTCTTTAATAGATCAATTGTACAAAAATCCCCTTTAACTTATCGGCCCACATGCACTTTGCACTTGACCCAATTATGATTCACCCAAAGATGCATGGCATAATAGTCTTTCTTTCATGGCAGCGACGGAAATTTTTGCCTATTCCGATGTACGGTTTCAGAAGATAAGTAATTCGCAGATTTAAATTAGCTCATTTGCATCAGCCGCATGTAAAGCAACCCAACTTCAACTTGCAAAAATATCGCACCATTATAGGCTTTCCTGCAGTGAAGGAAATTTTTCCCGTATCCAATGTACCGTTTTTAAATTATAGCAATTATACGCGTTTTTTGCATATTAATTAGCTCAATTTGCTACTTAATTTGCCCGAAATACGCCCGAATCTAAATTCAGTTCGAGAGCTCTCCAGCCCGCTCCCCATCCACCAAGTTACATCATCATACGCCTAACTGACCTCCAGAACTCGAACTTGTACACAAGCCTTGCGGGAAAATTGGCGTTAATTATGCAACTAGATACTTATTGCATATTTTACGCCCAAAATCTAATCAGGTCGAGAACTCGTGGACCGCGTCTGTCCACCAAGTTTACATCATCTGCCCTTACGGAACTCCAATAACTCGTACACAGCCCTGAGCACGGCGTCAGCACACACTCACTGACAACAGACAACAACAGACAGACGACAGACGACCGACGGACAGACAGACAGACCAGTGATACTCATCTCTGCCGAACAAAGTCAGGCGAGACAAAAAGAGGGAAAAGTAGTAAAAATACCCAAACAGTCTGAAAATCAAAGAGTGAGCTAAAATTTTGGCACTAACAAAATGTCAAAACAGGAAATTCCTCATACGGGACATGTCACACTCAATCACGACCCGATATGTAACACATTTTCACATTCCACAATCCTTTGTAATGGTCCTTGGGTAATGCCTGCCCAGACAGTTGCCCATATCAGGAGTGGGGTCAGGTCTCTAGAGCTCATGCCCCAAAATGGGTCAGTTTTATCAATTGCCTTGTGGTTTAACCTATATCGATCATTTCCATGGCACTTGGGTAGTGTCCCACAGGATCAGTGGTGACTCACAAACCCATGTGTTCGGTGAACGCTGTGTGTTTTTAACATCGTATAGGTCAAAAAATTTTTTCCGGCAATTTTAGAATTCTGTCTTGGTTTGGGGCCAGCCACCCTTGGCACCCAGTCTGTCTATATAACAACACAGATTTTAAGTCACCACTTGCAGCCATGTTAGCACATCCTTGTTGGTAATATTGATAACGATGTATATCATTTTTGTGGGCCACCACTAGAGTTGGCAGGACCACTTAGCATCTCCGTGTGCGTTCATCGGTGCACCTGGGACCCCCTTCATATCAATGAGGTCAGTTGAAAAATCGGCTAAAAATGTAACATTGCCTAACATTGCAAAGTTGAAGTTCAATCTTGAGTGCATAGGGTGCAATATGGATCCCCAGATTGTTAATGAGATCAAGTTGTAAGATAGGTTTGGCGGCCCACAGCTTATAATCTTTTATATAGCGATCGCGAAAGCCGAGAACTGCGCAAATCTAGTTTTCTCTGGATAAGCAAATTGATACTTTACCCTTTAATGCAGGGTTTCCATTAGGTTGGCCCATGGTCAGCAAGCAGCGATTTTTGGCCTTCTACTTGCTCTAAAATATAAGGGAAACATAGAAATTCAGGTTATTTTGGCCTTCAAGTAGGGACTTTTATATGTTTGTGCTTCCTGCCCTTCAGCTATATAATTGAGAACCCATGCTTTAATGTATATAGTTTCCAATCAGATTTCCTGATGTTTTAACTTTTTTGGTTTGTATAAATCCTGATTGCCAGTCTGGTGACTTCACAACATCACGTAATTAATCAAGAAACAAAAATAAAAAAAGTATGTCAACTCTACTTGCCAGGAGATCGTACGACTAAACTGTAATATTCGATATGCCCAGTTTTCAGGTTTTTATCCATTAAAATAAATCACATTTTATAATATATTTCATTGTATGGGTGTTTCTAATTATAATGTTTACTAAGATGGAATTAAAATTGACATTCTATATTTCTTGATTTTTAAAGTGAAAATACCTATCTCAAAAGTAACCAAGGCCAACTCGTTTACCAAAATGTCCTCCACCGATGTCGAGATCACTCAAGTGGACAACCTACACCGCCACCTTCCTTAATCTCAGGACCACCCCACCATAAACCATGCATGTCCTTCCACCCACCTATCCAGTGAAATTTAAGAAATCTTTTGTAGCAAGATTTCTCACAAAAATTATTTAAGGCTGATGGGATAAAGGCAAGCCACTAGCCACGGGAGATCTTGGTGCCCAGATAGCAAAACTATTTTTTTTTCCTTTTTTTGACCCAGGTACAGAAGTAGATAAGAAGAAGCATATTGTGTGTATTTATTGAATGATTGGTCCTTATTTTACTGTCCCCTCATAGCCTCTCAAAAATTCTTTTTTCTCTCTGGGGGGAGGGGTAACCCGTGTGGTTTTCATTCCTGAATGCCTATAACAACAAGGATGTACTGTTTTCAAGGGTTTTTGTACATGTTTATTATCATACACTGGTCACTGTAAATTCGGCATGTAATATGAGGATCACATATTTATAATGTTCTCTATGTATACAGTACGCCAACACTACAAAAACAGGTGGGTCGAAATCAAAGATATCTGTGCTAAAACTTATGAAATTTTTCTTATTTATACGAACAGGATTTGGGTAAAAATGAAGTGTTCAAAGCAAACCAACTATTTCTTAGAAACACTATTCAGATGCGACTTGCATTTTATATGCCCTGCTTTACTATATCAAGCAAGCCCCCAGAAATTCCACAGAATTGACATTGATATCACTGATTTTTCCCTACAGCAAAATAAAACCAATTATGCTTGTCAATAAGGCAACTAAAATAATGCAACTTTTCACAACACAAGGGTAATTTTTTTAGTTTGCGCAAGACTGGTTCATTTGTATCCATGGCGGAGCATGCTTCTTACTAGCCAATCACAACAAACTGCTCTAGTTTCAACAATATGGCTCATTAAGCATAAAACGGTTTTGGTCTCAGAATATACAAAATGACAACTCAACATGGTCTTACGGATCTTTAAAGATATCGTCCCTGGGAAATCTTAATATTACCACTTGAAAATTTGGGTGCCTGAGCTTTTTGCTAAAAATATTACTTAAAAGTGTTTACTACTAAAATAATAATGCAGCACATTAGTATTTTCACCAAGTTTGAATAAAAATTAACTTTAGAAACCTAAACCTTGTAATTTGGCAAAATAAGTGCAAAATACCATAAATTGAACCAACATTCCAATGTATTGGAAAGAAAAAAAAAGGTTCTTTGTGTCGGCAATTGATAAAAAGTGTAAATGTTTTGGAATTCACACTCCCAGCTTGCAAGAACAGTTGAAGACATTTAACCAGGTTGCTTAAAACATGACATTCATTATGATGTATTGTACGCAGTGCTTTTGAATGCTTATTTACATAATAGATTTTCTCTGAAACATGTTTATAAACCTGTTTCAATGACACAGTACAGGGTTTTGACTTGACCTCAGTCAGATTTTCTAAGGCGTCTCGGCTTACCACTCACAAATGTATGAAAAATGTGTGCCGCATTTCTTAGAACTGCTTAAGAAAAAACTAAGGATAATTTTTAAATTGCAATAAAATCACTGTGTCATGCATAAAAAAGTGGAAAGTGCTTGAGGTTTGAGCTAATGACACAAAGAAACTTTATGGGGAAGGCAAGCCTTTGTTTGGCCCCATAAAGTTCCAATTTTGTTTGAAGCCACTCGCAATTTATTTTATGTTTAAGGATTATGCATAGATTGGGAACAATGAGCTTATAAACACCTTAACCATACCACACCATACCAGATCACCTGCTTTCCCTTAAGTTCATTTGGTCAAGATCAAACCCTGCAGCAATGCTTTTTTCCAAGGAAAAAATATGACCGTAACTATCGGTGTGATTGCACTGCACCTATTAAAATGTCAACTGCATATACTTACAAATCTATAAATTTATTCTATTTGGATATCTCACAATTCTTGTTGAAAAGTTTAAAATGGCACAATTTACTCTCTAAGATGCAAAACATCTATTGCATCAATGAGTGCTTACATTTTTTCCCATATATTGCAAAAAAATACAAGTTTTTGTCACAAACAACTTAGTCCAAATAGTCCCATTTCTTTGGATACTTGCAGGATACATATTACGAGGGTTTATGGCAAAAAGGCCCCATCTGCAATAGCTGCCATGTGTTAGATTTGGCAGGTATAACACTTAATAAGGACACAACTGATAAATGGCAGCTATTGCAGATGGGTCCTTCTTGCAGTAAACCCTCAATAACTAGAATACATTGCCATTCTTGAGTTACATCACTTGCAGCATACATTATACCCAAAACTTGGTATTTCAAAAGTGGTTCTCTGATACTAATCTAGATAATATTTACGATATCCATCGACCAACTCTGAATATATGACTTGGTAATGTTTCCCAAGTCAGGAACTTTTAAATATAATTTTCTGTTGATTAGACAAATGATTTCAAAAATATTTTATCTAGTGTAATATATTGACAACTATGTTTCTTTTTCATTCCTGTGACCATCTTTATAATAACATGCTTGCTAAACTGACATTTAGCATCAGAATTTTAGGGCTTGTTTTAGAACTACAACACCCAAAACTTTATTCAATGAGATACAAATTGACATGCTATATTTTGTCAAGGGGAGTCAGTGACACAAAGGATAACTCAATTTTGAAAACCTCCCACTTATGTGTATGCATTGATATGCGCTTGGGCCTTAAGGATCCTGCCTTTTTTCTGATAATTTTGAAATTAATACCATGTCTGAGATCTCATTTTCACCAAAAATGTTTGATCACTGGCCCCTTAATGTGTATTTAAACATATCATGCCCTACTTCCCCCTGATCCAGTGGAAATGTTAAAGGGATAGACAGTTCTCCATTTTAAAGTCTGAAAAAATATTGGTGATTCATGCAATTGGAATGGCATTCACCATGTGATATGCACTACTTACTAAAGGTAATATACATGCAAATGCATTATGCTATATGCACATGCATCTCTAAATGTTGCCAGCTTGTTTCATTAACAGGTTGTCAATTTCTTCCATACAATGGTAAGAAAATTACGGTGAAAATGACCTCTAATTCGATTTAAGAATAAAGGAATGTTATTTTTAGACCAGGTCTGTAGCCTCGTGTTACACAGGAGATACCATTAAAATGAACAAATGCCTTGTCTTCCCACTTAAAATATGAGGTACAAGACCACACACATGTGGATTTCACATAGACTTACAACGCATCTTAAACCCATCTTTAGGCAAATGCATCGTAAGTAATAGGAATTTTTAACAGTAAATTACGATATGCTTACGATGGGTCGTACTTCCCTCTCAGAAGTGAGAGGGGGATACACTAGCGATCGATACCTACCCTCCGCGACCTTACTTTTGCACAAATGTCATTTGGTCGGGCCCAAATGAGACATTTGTGCAAAAGTAAGGTCGTGGAGGGTAGCTATCGAGAGCGCAGTGTATGATGGGTTTAAATCTTTGTGAAATCCGCCCCAGGTCTAGAAACAATACTCCTCTCCTATGAATGTTTGAAATGCTAGAATCAATAACTATCCCTTTAATCACTCCTTGGATCATAACAAGCATTTGTAATCATGTTCCATTCACCTACACTTTGAATGTTTGATCAAACCTTAGTTGGATTTGTCTTGAACATCTTTGAGAATATTTTAACAATGCGATAATGTAAATGGCACACAGGGCTTGAAAAATGTAAATTTCCCGAGAAGAAAGTCACATTTCTACATATTTTGTTACCCCACCATATTGTATGTGAAGATTTCCCTCCAATTGCAAGGTTTTCCTGGGAAGGACCTTCCCAAATTCCCCACTTTTTCGAGCCATGATGGCACGCTTGCCTTATAATTACACACCACTCCAGGTTAGCATTGCATATCCAGTGTTATACATTTCATCCAATGTAATATAAAATTCAAGGGAAATATAGCCACCGATATTGTGTTTATTTTCAGATATCCAATCCAGCTTGATGATAGAAATGGCTCTAGTGACAGAAGACTGTACATTTCAGACTTGGAGTAGATTTCCACACGTTCCTCCCACTTCAAATGTGTCAAACCCACTTCGCTTTATTAAACAAACACTTGATACAATTTAAATGAATAAAATGCTAGAAATCCCTTTAACCACTGCTTGGATCATTACAAATATCATTTGTAAAAACTAATCATGTTTTATTCACCACATATGCAAATAAGAAACCCAAATTAAAGGCTGACTCAGATTTCCCGATGAGGGCGCACTACATTTTTCAACAATTCACGGTGTGACAATAAAATAAGCTCAAATCGAAGTCGTCATACAGAACATTCACAACTTTGATTCCGAATCCAGAATTTACGCTATACACGGTATCCTATGGCATGTTATACCGCCACATAAATGTTAATGCAGGAAAAACAAAAAATCCGATTATCTCTAACTTTGGGAAATTAAGCATTTTAGGTGACATCTTTAGTTCTAGATGACTATTTTTAATACTACAAAAAAAAATTAATTTCAAAAATCTCTGAGGTCAGCCTTTAAAGGCAGATTTACCCCAAATGCGGTTTCAGCTATGAATGCATGCAGCATCCTACAGGCCCGAAAAAAGTTAAAAATGGACGTCACTGAGTATATATCATAAATAACCAAAACAATATTGCTGTTTTATTAGAATCACACCCCAATGGTCATTACAAACCTCTATATTCTCATCCAGAGGGTGTTTTGAGTCGATCCCACAATGCACCAGTTTTAGGAAATTTCCCCTCAATAGGGTCATGTGATCCCATAAAAATCCTATTCTTAACACATAAAATGCCTGACTTTAATGCTCATTTTAACCCACAACGTGTTAGTACTTATGGAATTTTTAGCTTGAATATGAAATGTCTTGTGGTTCTTTAACTTTTGGAACACTTTTTATCTGTAAGTACTGACATGTGTTTAGTACAGTACAGTATAGGCACATTGCTATGCATCATGGGATTGATTCAAAACACCCTCTGATTCTCATCTTAGTGATACCAATATAGTTCTCTGCGGGAATGTACCGACGAACTGGCCCCTGTACATTGCGTAGCATCCACAAACACTACAGGGCCAAGTGTTTTTTGCTTGAGTTACAAATGGAAACTTGGCCTATTCTACTTGCGTGCTACAAAATGACAAAATGTTCATGAATTGAACTTTTCTGTTGCATTCAATTTCGAGAATTTTGAATTCCATGTTATCTACAGCTCTATACAGTAGTTTTAACAGTGCTTAAATTAGTAAAGGGGATTATCTTTCAAATGGGGTTGAAAGACAAGATATCCGTAAGTTATAAATCAGAGGGGTATTGGTTAATTTATGGAACGGCTGATTTGTTTAAACATGAGAATGGGGTTCATCCTTCATGTAAGACTGCATGGAATTAGCCTAGCATGAAATCTTCTATAAGAGGATCAAAGGATTACAAGGATTGTACAGCTTTATTCCATAAGAGTCTTTACTCTAGTCTAACTCATGAATATCTTACACCAAGGACACACTGAGAATGGAGAGGTTTGCAGTGTGTATGGCATTATTCAATATTGTGATGAACAAAATAATAAAATCTCATAATAAAAACCGTAACAAAACCTGCATATATTTTATGCAACCGATCAAGACAAGTAATTAGACAAATTAGTTTACAAGCAGGCTGAACCTACTACGGGTTTCATTTGTTTTTAAAACAGTACTGAAGACAACGTTATCCACACCATGCGATCCAAACACTTTTTTTTTAGTAATGTACAAGTAAAAACATGATTTGTAGTCCTATCAGATATTTTCCCTCTGAAAAAAATTGGGAGCATAGAAAAAACAGCATAATCAATTTCAACAATAAGATTTCTTTTTCATATGAAAATTGCAAAGCAAATTGGAACAGGAGCCTAACGGGGCATTTCTGAAATGGGGAGTTAAGCAGCAGGCATCCTTGGACTGCATTCTAGATCTAAAAGGCATTGTTACATATATACAGTACAGCTTGCTTTTCACTAACACATCACTTGTCACAAAAATGCTCCACACACACATCATACACACAGAGCAAAGGATTTACAGTTTGATAAAATCTTTAAAAAGTTCCTCTTCCAATCATCTATACACATGTTTTACACAATCCAATTTGCCATCCTGGGACAATTTAGCAATAATTACCCACCCTTTTTCAGATCCCAAATACACCCTCTTGATAGATTATGAAAGAAAACGATCTTGCACAACTAGCTGTTTATCAGTGTGTAGGAATAGCAAATAATTCACTGCAATTTGGTCTTTTCTGTCTATCCATTTTCTGTTCCTTACGAATTTGCTATCAAGAGCAAAGGTTCATCTGACAAAATCAGATACTGCCTAGTTCTTACAATAAAGTAAAAGTGTGATTCATTAAATAACTTCTATTTAAAACCGAAGAATTTAACTCAACATGTACATTTCAAAGTCTGCATTAAAAATTCACATTCACTTTTAAAAACATTTCAGTACCAAATACTGAAATGGAACTAAATGGCCTAGTAAGAGATTCTCATGATGGAACCTGAACATACTAAGAACATTTTCTCAAAAGTGTTTTTCAGGCTCTAAATGTTTGTAGTTGACCTCAGATGACCTGACCTCATTAACATATGGATGTTCTGAAGCTGCATCTATGACCCAAGTTAGGGTGCATTTGGACTTCAACTACCCAAAGTTTAACTGACCACCCTATTTACAACTTGACCCCAAAGACCTTTGCCTATTCTGGAAAGCTTGCTAAAGTTTCATGCTTGGGGTTAAGTCTATTAAAGGTAGGTGACCCAAGCGACCTTGCCTCCCACCCCCACCCCCACTTTACCCCATAAAAAGAGATTTTGGTATCTGAAGTTTATATTTTTCTCATTATCCCAGTGAAATTTTTCCTTTTGATGTTAAGACGTCTCCAAATGTGGTCGACCACATTAATCAGCACACACTCTTCTATGGGTCAAACGGCTGGACCGATATAACTCATGTTTTGAGGAGGCCAAGTGTGTGAAAATAGCGGATCCAAAACATAATGATAAAATTGGTGATTAAACGCCCAAATATTTCTATAATGTTGGATGGCTGAGGTTTGATAACAGAAAATATCGCCCGAGCCTAGGTCAGCATATCAAATTTTCTTGGTGAGGGCAATATTTTCTGTTATCACCAAAAAAGCCATCCAATATTATTATGCACGAAGCTGACATGACAAAAATAGTTTTAAAATGGCTTCAAAACAAATAAAAAGATGGTATTTGCTTGACGAGTTGCATGACTAGATGCCCAATATTTTGCGTATTGTGCAGTGTTGGACGGTACGCGCTAATCGCACAGCGGTATTGAACCACGCGAAAGCTTCGGATGTATAATAATAATTGGTCTCGCTATGAGTTTTAAATATTGGGCTCGAATGCGTCTCGCCCAATATTTTTGCACCTCATAGCTCAACCAATTAATTTGGGCTTAATCGATCCAATTTTATATCAAAATTTGTGATCAGATTTTTTTGGTGATATGCTTTCATTTAAGGGAGAAAAATCGGACCATGATCAGGTCACCTACCTTTAAGAAGACTGATTGTACATAATATGATAATGATGCACTATATACACCACATTTACTAAAATCACAATTCTGACACATTTCCCACTGTATTAACTGGGAAAAAGCTGCCAAATTGTGTGTATTTAACTCATAAGCAAATATGTCACTTAAATGAGAATTGCAGAAATTTCCGGAAAAGTTACAGATCTGTCTTTAGAATGCTTTATGTTGTGACCAATTATGACGAAACCAAAAATATGCTCCGATTTGATATCAAATGAACCAAGCTCTTGCGTGGCCTCTTTTTAATGGCGTCATTGTTATCCTTTTCTGTTAACTAAAGCCAAAGTTCAATCATGAAGCAGCTGATCTACAGCTGCACCTTAAATCCAGTAATTACAAAGTTAAGGGGCCAACACTATTATTGAACTTCAGTTAATAATTACCTCAGGGGCCTGTTTCACAAAGACTTAGGATCGATTGTAAGTTTGAATTATCAAGCGTAACTCGGTCAATTGTTAAGTTTGAACTTACAATCAAGTTCAAACTTACACTTGATCGAATTACACTTGAATAAATTAAACTTACAATCAATCGTAAGTCTTTGTGAAATGGCCCGTGGTCATACAAAATTAGCCAATCAATGCTTTGAATCGCTATGTGATCTACTCTCAAACAAATCTGACACCCTTCGTCGTACGAGGGTCATTAACAAGTCGAGAAATTGCATATACAGCGACACTCAAATAAGGGATAATTATTACCAGTCCATTTTCTGTATTCATTGCATGGGTTGGTCAGGTTTTTGGAGTTTTCTGCAATTTCTAAAAAAAAAAACCTCAGTGACATTGGCTTGAGTGGACACAAATCTTTTTGACACTCCTCTACAGGTATCAAATAATGCCTAAAGCAATTAAATTTAAATCATGTACATGTTTTAAAAAAACCTGGAGGGGCTTTTGAACATTTTTTTCACTGTGACCTAAAACATCAATTTACACAATTATAGCACCATGTGCTTGGGCTACCTTGGTAGTAGTTATGTGCATGTGTAACTTCTTGTGACATTGACCAAATACTTTACGCAAACACAGCTGCAATCTGGGGACAAAGAGCATGAATACATTTTTTTTCTACAGTTCCAAGACATTTGCAGGTACAAAACAAAACAGAAGTTCTCTATCAACAAAAATATCCAGTCAATAACAAAAATAAAGGGAAGATTGAATTTGATTCTTCTGTTCAGAGAAGAAGACTATTTACACACATCTGAAACCAGCAGACTACAAGAGAAACCTATTAGTACATAACCAAACTGACATAGTCCCATTAAAAGGATTCCTTATCTACCTATACCCATACTCACTGATTCATTGCAGTTAAAAAAAAATCATGTCATACCCAGTACTTCCTCTGTGCCAGTTCATTTATGTTCATACATTCAAATCACTGAACTCTTCTTACATGGGAGTATGTCAGTCTGGTTTTGCACAAACAGGACATTTGGGAAATACTATCTTTCTAGCTTTAGTTGTTATTCATGGTCAAATGTAGATCAACCGTAAATACACTTATACTTACAATTTAAAATAAATTTATCTTGGGTAGTGGTTTTGTATTAACACCACGATACATGCAATGTAGACCCAGAAATGTTCCTGGTCAAAGACATCCCTCCAACTGCAGCCTGAGCACTGACTTTCTTACATTCAGAGAGAACACCTTTTCAATGATGCTGCTCACTTTTAATGATTTGTTTTTTAAATGTTCTTCTTTCCCAAATATCCGGTCTTTGTATAGGAACATATTATTGCCAAGCCACTTCACCCAACATCATTGGGTGCAATGGCCGAGCACCAACAAATGCATTAATATCGTTTTATGAATGCACAAGAATGGCTACATCAATTTAAAGACTATTCACAGTAACCAGAGCCTACTCGAGGACAGTTAAGAACTATACATATTTACAATGTTTTTGCAGAGATATGCACCCAAATTACAATTTAACACAAGACTCCATATTCTCCGAGCCATTTCTCCATTCCCCATCTATTGTTTAGAGGAGCCAACCAGTATCCCACAACAATGCAAAAATTACACACATTCCCACTTCTATGATGACCCAACATGACCGTCATCATTGATAATACCCATGTCTGGGTGAATAACTGTTGCTGTTTGTATGCTGCTGTTGCTGGCCAGCAGTATAATGTGTTTGGTTACTAGGGTTATGGTAAGGTTGCTGTTGCTGTGTATGCCCTGCTGGCGCTGCCTGATAGTTCTGAGCCTGCTGGTAGACTGCATTATATACATTTTGTTGGTACTGCTGGTTATTATGTTGCTGCTGCTGTTGCTGTTGTTGCTGCTGCTGATTATGGAATTTGGTAAACTGTTCAATGACTGCAGCAGTTCCCTGCTTCTCTTGGTACCCCTGTTGAGGCTGGTAGCCTTGATAGTTGTATGTTTGGGGTGGTGGTGGAGGCTGCTGTTGATGAACAGGTTGGACTGGGTGCTGCTGCGGTACTGGTGGCTGTGCAGGCTGAATCTGTGGAGCTGCAACTGGCTGGGCTTGGGCGTGCACTTGTGGATATTGGTGTGGTTGTGGGACGGCAGCTTGGTATTGATGAGCTTGCTGCTGCTGTGGCTGGGGAAAATTCGGATTGTATGGTTGAGCTGGAGCCTGAAATTTGAGAAAAAGTGAAGAGCATGACCAGTGAATGATTATAGACATCCAAGCACTGAATCAGACATATCTATTTTTTCAACAACCTCTACAGTCACTGCTAGAATTTTTCAGGCAAGATTGGGGATGCACATCATGACCGAAAGTACAGATAAATTCCTGGTAACTGGCACACGATTCATAACTGGTCGAGAGGTGTTAAGGTACATTCATACTTCACTGAATTGTAATGCAGTACTGTGTTGAGTAAGAGATGTTTTTTTCAATCTGTGCAGTGAAGTATGAATAGACCTTCAGCCTATACCACACTTTTATTTGCATAATATATTGCTGGTCTGAGAAATTATGACACCAACTGTAATGAGCTCTAGTTAACCTTTGCCCTTTAAATTTTAAACCTTCAGACTCATCACTCCTAAAGACTATTCCAAACTGTGGCAAAAAATAATTTCGGTGAAAATTGGTATCATTTTATCTCATCTCTGAACACCCAAAATAATCCAAACAATAAGAATCATTCCATGCAATAAAGAGGAAAGCCTACAACTTTTAGCAGAAATTAAGTATTTTATAGCAATAACCTAAAATTACACTGTGAAGACCAATGACTTCTAGTAGCAAGCTCTTTTATGATCTACTGCTCAACAATCTTCTTAACAACTTAAGGGAAAGGGAAAGACCAACGATTTCTATACAGGAATATTTACACAATAACCTACGGGCATCTCCTGAATTGTGAATCACACCTATCACCAATTTTGCTGCTTTTGAGCCATGTCACTTTATCAGGAAAATGCCAGTAGAGCCTGTTTTGGTCAATTCGCTCTTTGCATGGTTTGCCATTTGCGGGGAGAGCCTCGGACTGGCAGCAATATGAATGGGAGCACTTGCGCAATAGTTCGATCAGGTTCGATTCTTTCCAAACAAAACCAATGGCCTTGCTAGAGGTGAATGCTTTGTTATGTAACACTCATCTATTCCAGTGTCAGTTTGAGGCTCTACCTGCAAATGGTGAACCACGCAAAGAGCAAATAGCCTTTGAAGTTTGATGTTGACATGTTATAACTATTTATTATAGTTTGAGTAATAATTCCTTGGCCATGGCACACGTGCGTGTTGCTTGTTGCATAAACCGTGTCTACGCGCAACCCAGCGGTGCACCATTTTAGCAGGGAAGCGGGCGTACCTAGTAACTTGGCCAAGAAATTATTATTCCAACTATAGCAGGTGGCCCCTCACATACCTGGGGATAAGTTGGGTGCATTGCATTTGGTCTCACTTGTACAGGACCGGCAGCTGCGAGATTACCCAACACTGGAGGTGTTCCTGGTACAGCAGCAGCAGGGTTCGCCCTCACCGGCGGTGTTCCTGGAATTCCCGCTTGCTTCCTTACAGGTGGTGTGCCAGGAACCACCGCACCAGCTGCTGGAGGGGTGCCAGCAGAACCAGGACTTTTGTGAAGATTTGGTCGGTTCAAAGAGTGCACTGGAGGTGTTACTTCTGCACTATTCTCTCCTGGAAAATAAAGAGCATAAACAAAGGGTTGAATACACGGATAGATTTTACATCAATCAGTATGTGTTTTACTTAAAAGGTCCTGTTCCGATTTAAATGCACCATGTTTTGTACTTGATACGAGAGCCCAAAACGCAACCAAGTTTTGTGGGAAATAAACTTGTGGTTTTGATAATAGATGTGACGAAGCATTCTGCAATGCCCTTCAGATTACTCTACCAATGTTAATCATAAAAATACATCATTCACTGAATGCATGTCCTCTACCGTCGCAGTTTGTCAATGGGGATAAAGGTCACATGAGGTCACCAACACATGAAACACTATCCAAAGACCAATGTATCCAGGTGTCATGAAAATCAATCGACCTATGTGAACACACCAAGCAATTTGATAATTCTGACATCTTTGGCCATGACCTCTAGATAACCTTTGACCCCACTCGCGACAGGGATAACTGTGGGGCACTACCCCAGAACCATTATGCAAGTGCCATGAAAAGGTGAGCTTGTATATTGAAATAGTAGGCAATTATGTTTAAGATTAACATTTTTACCACAGAAAAAAACACATACGCAGACAGACATGACAAAAGCAATCGCTGTGCCCTCTGGCACACGACAAAAAGATATAACAATTCAAGGTAAATCAGGGAAATATGAGTTTGGCATTTTTTCAAGCCCACCAAGAATCCATTTGAGATGAATGGCAAAAAATTACAGAGGATTCTTGTTAATGAAAAATGATTACAACAACACTTCAAACACATGGTACAATCACTGGTAACATGAACCAGTGATTGATTCAATTATGGATTCAATAGTTTACAACCCACCACTGACAGCATTCCGTCAAATAATTTGTAACACACATATATACTGTAAACAAGTTGTGGGAGAGCGTGGTCTAGTGGTTGTGGTGCTGGCCTGTTGCGCAAATATACCAAACAAAAATCCCGGGATCGACTCCCGGTGTGGTCAATTGCTGGGAATTTGAGACTCGGGTGCTCAATTCGGATTTAATCGTATACGCGCGATTGATTACAGACATGAATTAACGCTCTCCTCCATGGTTCACTTGTAATTGGGCAAATGACCCATGAGAAACCTCCTCGAAGGGGACGTTAAGCCGTCGGTCCCCCGTGTACAGAGAGTCAACAACTGTGACATGTACAATCGCAGTCCAGTTCCGAATAAGAGTAGGGTGTAAACCCCTGACTTGTTCCCAATCCGCCCCAGTCCTAAAAAAAACGCGGGGCCGTTAGGAGCGTCCGTATAATAGATACCAAACCCGCGGCCCCGATCACGCTTACACATTTAATAAATCACCTGACACCACCACAAGCCATACGAATGACTTGTGACACGCTAAGAAGTAAAACAAGTTAATTACATGAGTAAATTTTGTTTCCCAAGGGATCTAGATTTGCATGAAAAAGATTGCTCTTGTTGTTGTTCAATAAGATATCATTACGTATCATCAGCAATGGGAGCTATTTTTTGGCAGATCCAATACTTTGCTGAATTATGGCCCCAACACCATATCCAATCCGATAATTGGTTGAGCCTTAAAAATAACAATACTTTCCAATTTGCGAGTGTAGCCAGTTCAAAAGTAGTGTAGCCAGATCACTTACCTGATCTAGAATCAGATGCCTTAGTTTTGGGTGGAGGAGGTGGAGGTATTTGTAACCTCAAACCAGTGTTTGATTTCTTTGCAGGAGGTTGGTGACTACTACTTGGTTTTTTACTTGGCGGTGGAGGCGGAGGTTCAGGGGAACGAGGCCTCTTTAAGGAATTGTGACTGTCTCTCCTCTCTCGTTCCTTGTTCTTCTCATCTAGTTCCTTTCGCAGCTTCTGCAGTGGGTCTTCATTTGAAGCGCTAGCCACTTTATTGCTTCTCCTGCAATTAATTTTTGATGTGAACAAGTATTAAGATTGTATCAGTGTGGGTGCAGTTTCAACTCAATCGTTAACTTTCTTGATCCAGAATTAGATTATACCTTTCAATTAAAGGTGCAACAAGAGATTTCAAGTCATTCATATTTTCTGTGATATGTAGTGGTTTCATATAGATTAGTCACTCAATAGATTCCCTACCTTTTATTTGGTTAGAGAAATAACTTAAATGAAAACAAAAGGTGATTTATATATGCCTATATTTCAATAGAAAACATAGGCTAAATTTTGTATTTGCTTCTATACGAAATTAGCAATTTCACAATTTTTGTACCAAAGAAACAGTTCTCAGCTTAATCCTTACAGATGGGGTTATTTTTGATATAAAGCTTTACACCAGTGCTAAAATCAGGATTTTCACATTTTTTCGGGAAACCTGTTATTTGAAATCTCTCGTTGCACCTTTAAGTATTTTTAATTTCTACAAACACATTCATCTCATCTTTGGTATTATATTGGCAATTGTTCTTAACAGTTTTTTTTCTCCTTACAATACCAAGAAACCTGCAGCTTTAACCAGGACAAAATAAAGCATATCCTTTAGTACTTTGACAGGTTCTTTTAACAATCTGCTGATTTTCCCAGAAATGATTAGTCCAAATGGCTGTTGCTTTTGAAGCTCAAGATCTATTATCAATTTGATTGTAACATATGCCCAAGTAGCTTCCTAAATTGCTTTGGTTGAAGGTTTTTGTTTTTTTTGACACCTGAATAACTAAAATCCAATTTTGGAAGTAGGAAAGAAACCAGAAATCCTGCAGTAAACCTGCACAGGTGAGCATACATCTGGAAACATGCCTGACCTTGAAAGTACTACTGTTAACCCCCTCCCCACCCCATCCCCCAAACAAGTCAGCAGTTCACAAAAAAAACCCCTCATATTTGCAAAGATCACGAAGTGTGTGACCTCAGTACAATGTACTCATTAAAATGCAAACACAGTTTGCACCAACCAAAGATCATTATATTCCGATTAATCTAGGAAAACAAGTATGACAAAATATAATTTCCCAGTTGTTGTCTATTTTTGGGGTCCAAGGTTTTCATTTTAGTGAAAGTAATCAATTTCAGGTCAAACAAGATCGTGCAAATATTGGATGAAAACAACACTTAAGTGGGTCTAGAAAACAACATTTTTACAAGTGCTATTTAACAGACCCCCAGTTTACATCAATATAAATAATGCAAGGAATGTTCTCTACCCAAATCTCAGCAAATTTAGTAATATATCAAAGCCCAGTGAAACTATCACCGAACATCTTCTGCACTTAGACTACAACTTATTATCACAAAGAATAGTCAAAGTAGTTATTTCCTACCAATTATCATCCTGAGGCGGTGATTTCAAATTGATTGGTTTGCCCTTGTCCTTCAGGAAACTAGTCAACGACGTAATTGCTTGAACGGCATCGCTAGTTAAACTCAGACGACGGCCCTTGGGCGTGGCTTCTTCGGCCACAGCTTTCGTTTTCAGGTTGAAGATTGGGAGCATAGGCAGGGTGGGAAGCCCTGATTTAGTTGGAATAGGTACTGTGGGTTTAATGGGGGTTGTTGGTGCACTTGCAGATGTTGTTGTTGTGCTTGTTGAGCTACTGGATGAGCTGCTGGATTTTCCAGAAAAAAAAAAAAAAAAAAAAAGCATAGTAGTCGCATGTAGCGAAGGAATTTTGCCTATCCGATGTACCGTTTCAGAGATACAGCAATTACGCATATTTAATTAGCTCATTTGCATACCTAAGCCGCATATATCACATACTTTCAAACTGCAAAAACGATGCATGCCATGATGGACTATCATGTAGCGAAGGAATTTTGTGTGTTCGATGTACCGTTTTAGCGATACAGTTATTACGCATATTTAATTAGCTCATTTGCATACCTAACCCGCATGTATCACGCATTTTCAAATTGCAAAAACGATGCATGCCATGATGGACTTTCATGTAGCAAAGGAATTTTGTGTGTCCGATATACTGTTTCAAAGATCCAGCACATAGGGTTAACATTTTTATCACGGACATTCCAGGTTAACATTTTTCTCACAGACATACGGACATACAGACATACGGACATACGGACACACGGACGGAGCCCATTTTGTAGTCCCCGTCCCGAACGTTGTTCGGCGGTGACAATAATGCAAGGAATGTTCTCTACCCAAATCTCAGCAAATTTAGTAATATATCAAAGCCCAGTGAAACTATCACCGAAACATCTTCTGCACTTAGACTACAACTTATTATCACAAAGAATAGTCAAAGTAGTTATTTCCTACCAAGTATCATCCTGAGGCGGTGATTTCAAATTGATTGGTTTGCCCTTGTCCTTCAGGAAACTAGTCAACGACGTAATTGCTTGAACGGCATCGCTAGTTAAACTCAGACGACGGCCCTTGGGCGTGGCTTCTTCGGCCACAGCTTTCGTTTTCAGGTTGAAGATTGGGAGCATAGGCAGGGTGGGAAGCCCTGATTTAGTTGGAATAGGTACTGTGGGTTTAATGGGGGTTGTTGGTGCACTTGCAGATGTTGTTGTTGTGCTTGTTGAGCTACTGGATGAGCTGCTGGATTTTCCAGCACTAACCTTTCTCTTTCTGTATTCAAGCAAAGATACCTGTGAACAAAGTGAAAATAGTCATTTTATTACTCGTACCCCTCCTTAACGCATTGTTTCACTTAACAAAGTCATGAAGTAGAGTATATGTGAGGAAGATGTCAGCAAATAAGTTTTATATTCTGTTTATTATTATTTTTTCAATGAAACTAAATAGAGGCAAAACTCTAAATTGAGTTTCTTCATGTGGCATTTCATGAACCAACTTATTCACCCATACCATCAGAAATTTTAGCTTCAATTTTTCTCTACCTGCCTAAAGTAATATCTGACCATTTGACCTCCTCTGCAAGAAAAACACAAGTATATATACAAGCGGAACTCACGAGGTGCATGAATATGGCGCTGCTGACTGTTACTATCAGCAAAGTCAGCTCTGTTGGGAGCCCAAAGCTCATTCTGTTCATGCCCATTAAAATTAAGCAAAATATATTGATACATGAATTAGGCTCTCAAGGGTTCAAATTTAAAGTGACAGGAGGAGATTTTTTTAGGATACAAATTTCTCTAAAATTGCACAGGATGGATTGTAGACGACCTACCAAGAACATTCCGAAGGTTTATTGGACAAACAAGTACAAAAGAAAACCGCAAACCTTGTTTTGAACTTGTCTGACTATCGTATTTGTCCCCATAGAACACCGTGCTTTGACTTTGTCGTGCACGACAGAAAGTATTAAATCATCATATTATTACATAAAGACGGCGTATTCGGCTTATTCACTTCAGGTGTGATATAATCATTGGAAAGCATTCCAAATATGCAAAAAACCCGGGTTCGAAAAAAAATTGGGGGCGCTTCTTTCTGGAAATCTCATGTCTCTTTAATTTTACCACACACAGTGACACACACAGTGACACACACACAGTGCTTATTTCATATTCCTCATCTAAACTTGTTCGGTAGGACAGTTAAAAGGCATTTAAGATTTTTTTTTTTTAAATGGATGCCATTTTTTTTATGCAACTTAAAAGCACTCTCCTTGAATCTGTATGTGTAATCTGTATGTTGCAACCAGCTATGCAAAAACTGGGACAATTCCTGCACCAATGTGGATGCAACCAAATTGCTTTACCAAAGTATGGGCCCCATCTACCATGAAGTTGGTGACATGGAATTTGACGACTTTGGATATTTTAAAGTTCACCCGACATGTAAAACATACCTTTCTTTTGACAGGTGGTGTTCCCGGAGGTGGGGACGCAACACTTGGCGGAAGCGAACCACCAGGCGATAACCTTGCCCCTGGAGTTGGAGACATCACAAGTTTATTGGGAGAATTTAACAATGGTGAAGTACCACCAGAACTCCTTGCAGGAGATATTGTTCCGGGGTGCGGACTCAGACACGATGACAATGGTGGACCTGGTGGTGCACTGCCTGCGCTTGGAGAAGTCATGGAAGGTGTCTGACTTGGTGTGAGTTCTTGGCCATTGCTTGATGAACTAGCTGATGACGTGGGTGATAAATGTGAACTTCTGGAAGGTTCTGAAGACTGAAGACCTGATATATGATTCTTACCAGAGTCTTTCTCACCATCAGTTCTATCTGGCAATGAATTTAAAGTTCTTGTATCACTTTGTGATGCTTCCGTCCTTTCTGAAGTTTGCTTCTGTTCCTGAACTAATGCCTCAGAGTTTCTAATCATCATCAAGGTTTTCTTCTTGGGGGAAGCAAATGAAGTATACAAACTAGTATTTCCTGAAATTTGGTCATCTGCAAATCCACCTTCCCAACTTTTCCTGGTGGAATCCGTTTCCGATGCCGGCCGTCTTCTGAAGTCAACAGGGCCCGACAGCCGCCTCATCCTTGCATGTGATAAGTCACCATTGACTTTAGATGGGTCCTCCTCTCTAATCCTGTCCCACTTCCTTGGGGGAGTACTGTACACACTAGCACGCACATCTGCTTTCATATTTGGTGTCCATTCAAAGTTTGCACTTGGAGCAGATTGCGATAAGTCTGCCTTGCTGGCTGCAGCACCTGTTGTAGGTGGCTGTCGTAATTCCGGTGCACTTGCGCACGAGCTATGCAGGTCAGGCAGCGAGCCCTGCGATCGTTCCAAGCTTGATGATGAATTCTGCGATTCAGACAATGAGAAATCCAGTTTAACCTGGGCAGATGAAGATGGCGCAATGCCACCTGGATTAGGACGTTTAACAGGCGTCTCATTATCAATAAGTTTGCTAACTGGAGACAAATCATCTCCAGGTTTATCAAGCTCTTTGGCAGTCCTTTCCTGCACAGAGGTTTTATTTGGTTCCTCAACAGAGGACAATTCCTTCTTACATTCCACAGAATTTCTTACACTAGGTGAGGTTCTTTCAGAGGTCCTTTCCTCAACATCCGACACCTTTTCCACAGAGGAATCACATTTTATAGGAGAACTTTTCCCAAGAGAATTTTCCAGTGTTTGAGTATCTGCACCTGCTATGGAAACTGGTGACTGGTCAAAATCTGCTGGTGTAGTTACTGACAAGCCACTGTCCACTGATGAGTTTTTGCGGATATCCTACAAAGAAAAATAAAACACACAAATTCTTTCAATGATTCTAATCTAAGCAAGCCATTTTTGAAGATGTTAATATTTAAAAATTATAATTCAAACAACCAAATCACAACACAAATGTTAATAACATTTAAGGATACAATTATGCCCTAGTTCCTTTAGCATTGCTTAGCAGACACAGTACTATCCATTATTATATAATACTAGAAACTATACACTATATAATTTAATACTTTACAGTATAATTAATCTCATTAATACTAAACAGTAAATTTTGAGACTGTGTACTTAGTTCTGTAACTTGAGTTTATTGTAGCTTATTTAGTACTGGTAATAGCATGATCCTCTATAGCATCCATGATATTTAAAGGTGCAACGAGAGATTTCACATTTCCCTAAAAAATGTGAAAATATGACACAATATATGGATGCCTCAAAATCTCTTGTTGCACCTTTAAATACTAAGCAAGCTTGCTGTGATGGTCTTCCAGCAGCTCAGCAAGGAATCCTTACACAGAACAAAGATCGGAAATGGCGGCTCTGCAGATTTCAACACCACCAAGATTCGCTACATGAAAATGAATGTGAAAGAATCTCACAAAATAATGATTGTGAGACCATCCGTCATAGCATTATGAAGCGGTCATAATTTGGAGTTTAGCAAATAATTACTGTCACATGTTCGGATGCCAGTGAAGTCAGCTTCATATTATGGAACAGTAGTAATTACTGGATGGCTTTCCTAGATGATTGGGGGCACAACTTTTTTTTCAGGTATGAGAACACCCAGGATTTCGAAAATGGGGACTCAATTTTTTTTTTTTTGGGGGGGGGGTCTTTGGAACTGCATTTAGGTCGAATTTTGTGGTTTGGCCATTTTTTTTTAGTATCAAGTATTTTTGGAACTCTAAAAATCATGGTGATTTTAAAAGGGGGATCTTCAGAACTGAGATTGACTACAGATGTTGGTTTCTGAAATTGGAAGGGGGGGTTGATGGTGGTACATCCCCCAGAGTATTGGAAAATCATTTCCTTATGGAGATAATCCTACTCAACAATGTAAAGAGAACATGGAACACAAATGCATCCTTAAACTATGTAACAACAATACATAAAAGATGACATGAATGCAAACACTCAGTAGATTAGAGAGAAGACCTGATAGCTAACCTTGCGTGCAGGTAGAGGGAAGGGGAACGGTACTGTTCGTCTCTTCATGTCAGCAACGCCATCAAAGGACAACTAGTAAAAGTTGGAAAAGACAAACACAATAGTAGCAAAACACACACAAAACAATCACTGAATGAAAGAGATGAATGAAAGAGAAGAACTTCTTCTACCTAGGTTATCTCATGCCCATAGAAGGAATATATACACTTGCAACTACATTTACGATGTGGGTGAAAATTTACTTCTAAACCTTATGTCTGAAATCCGATTTGACAAAATACAACACACAATGAGACCGAGAAAGTGGATATTAGTCACTCGAATGGGAAAGCTACATTTAATCCACATCAAACAACTAAACACACAAAATCAATCACTCAAATTCTACTGACTACAGATTTTTAAAAAATTACCTCTAGCCTACTGGCTGCACTGATTTTACCACCAGCTTGGTCCGTTTCCTCTTTAGCTGCTTCACTTGATTTTGAAGTCTCGTCATTGGACGACCTAACATCCGCCGTTGGAGTGGATGGTGCAGTGCCTGGTTTATCCGAGGGCAGGGGCGGTGTACTGGATTGGTTTAGGTTAACTCGGTCCTCAGCAATGGAGTGCCGCAACATTCGTTTCTTTAGCGGTGTCATCATCAGATCTGAAAAAATAAAAGGGTATGGCAAGTTGTTTCTCTGACACTCACATGAAAAGTTTCTCTGACACTCACACGAAAAGCTTGCCACTGCTTTAAAGGCCAACTCAGAGATTTTGAAATGTATTATTTTTTTGTGCAATAATTAAAAATAGTCATCTAGAACTAAAGATAGTCGCCTAAAATGCTTAATTCAAAAGTTACAGATGAATCGGGTTTTTTGTTTTCATGCAATAAACATTTATGCAGAGTGTAACAATGCCATAGAATACCGTGTTTAACAAAAATTCTGGATCCGGAATTTTATAACAAGGTTGTGATTTTCTATATGAAGGACTTTGTTTTTAGCTTATTTCACACAGTGATTAGTACATGGACAGGCATTATG
This sequence comes from Ophioderma brevispina, assembly GCA_023653785.1. Taxonomy (NCBI): domain Eukaryota; kingdom Metazoa; phylum Echinodermata; class Ophiuroidea; order Amphilepidida; family Ophiodermatidae; genus Ophioderma; species Ophioderma brevispina. The sequence goes on along the minus strand of JAMKCH010070656.1, from coordinate 14,432 downwards.
TATATGCAAAAAAACATGATTTGTTTGAAAATTGAGTGCGCCCTCATCGGGAAATCCCTGAGTCAGCCTTTAAGTAAGCAACATTTTTTTGATGTTAGCAGCTTCAAAATCAAGCTGACAAGATGACTAGTTGTTCATGTTTAGGATTTAAGATTAAGACATTTGTTAACCTCACAGTTTTATTAAGTCATCCAATTGCCAGATGACTCTACTTTGTAGTATTTTATCTTGAAATTTTGATTGGGGTTGAAGGCGCTGAAGACATTTTCTGGACTGGTGGCAGTCTCCAAAAACGGAGAACAAGTTTGATGAGTTGCAGCAACCCGATTATTTTTTGGTAAGCAAATATTTCCTGCAGGACAAACTGAGGATTTATATTTTATGCTACAGTAATTAAGACATTTGAATTTAACCTCTGAAAAGTGATAGCTTTATCACTTAAAGGGGTTAAATTAACAAAGACAGTAAATTTCCCATTCCCAGAAAAGGGTCTTGGATCAGATCAAATGGGGAAGGGGGGTTAGGGGGCCAATGATATGGTTCCTATAAATCCCAATATTAAAGCAATCCTTTATGGAAATTCTTTCACAACATATCATTTCTCTACTTCCACTAATTGAAAGGATATTGCGGGGATCAAAGTTTTATTAACAGATTAAGGATATAATTTTTAGAGCTATTTGAGAGTAAACATACCATTCATAGAGCTATTTGGAGAGAGGGCTGGGCTTGCTGGGTGATGGGGACTCAAGGTACCATTACACATGGGCGAGTCGGCACCACTGCTGATGCTGGTAGTTTTCTTGCTGTTATCACTCATAGCTTGACGCAGCCACCTCTGTTATAATAATTTGTTTAAAAACAATTAAGTTGATAATTAACTATCAACACCACAGTATATTATTTCTCTTGGACAACGAATAAAATGTTCTATAGGCATACTTTAAGTTGGATAGGTCGGTTGTTTTTGCAAATGACCCCAAAAATACCAAAATCTGTAAAAACATTCTTTACACTCTTCACTTTACAAAATTCAAAATCAATCAATTTTTGCATGCACAAGCAGCATATTTAACAAATCCAAAAAAAATACCACATCACTGTCAGTCAGGTCCATAGAACATTTTTTTTTCTTTGCCAAACAGAATACAAACACACACATCAAATACACCTTTCCTACATCCTAAAGTTTACATTGACTGTTCGTCATTAGTTCTCCACTAACACTTTCTACGCTCACCAATGAAGCTTGTTTAAACAAGGTGGTTCTCGAACCACGAGTCTCGCCCCTTTTTGTGATCAGAAAAAAAGTTTAGCATTTGTACATGTACCACTTCAGAATTTGAGAATGACAGAATGCCCTTTTAATCCACCCACATAACCTTTGACCACAATCGATGTACACCTCATATGGGCCTTGGGTCAGTGCTTATACTAATAGTAGAATTTGATTTGTGGCAGAAAAACAATTTTCAAATGCCTCTTTAATTGGCCCACAGGACCTCTCACCTTAATCGGCGTACACAACATACAAACCTTGGACCAGTGGTTTTCTCACCAAGTTTGGTATAAAATTGGATTAATTGAGCCTATATTAATTGGGCGAGCTACAAGTCGCAAAAATATTGTGTTCATTTATAAGTTTTTCACTAAACCTTTGAACAACATAGTGTAAAACATTGCTGGTAGAAGAGGGTGTGAAACCCAAGTTCAGAAAATATACCCTTTGGGGAAAAATACTTGTGAAAAAAGTAAATATTGAGCTGCTCAGAGTGCGACATTTTACTTGTCTGCCTCTTGATTTACAATCAGCTAGGGGTGAAGTTGTACCCTTTGTCAATCAAGCAATTTAATTTGGTCAAGCCAATGACATAACATCAATTTTCCTGTTTACTTCAATTACAAAATTGATGATTGCCATGGACACTAGACACATGTATTTCAGGCTAATCACTTAAATTAGTTCAAACAAACTCAACTCAAATTGATATTCTTAAAAAGCTGTGAAAATGTAAGCAATTCCAATTGAACCCAGGTACTGACGTTACTTGGGGGTTTTAGCGCAAGCATCATACCGCATTTTGCTACGTCCGCGCACACCTGCCAATGTTGCGTCTCATTGTGTGTGTTCGTTGCGTTCAACGGGTTGTTCGATTTTTGTCACTGGGTGGCGGCAGTCCTTTCTTGTTGTATTTAGACATAGAGTATTGCAAAATTGGGTTAAAGATGACCTTAATTTATAAAGCTGTTTAAGAATGAGAATAAAGGTATGATTTGGGGAACCGGTGCTCTCTTTACAACAAATTGAAACCGGCGATGCCATTATTTTTGCTTGGAAGAACTCGGCCTAAATCTAGTATGTGATAGATGTCATTACCACTTTATATTCCTGGACAACAGCATATTTTTTTTTTACTGACAAGGTTAAAACTTCATCCCTAAACTGCTTGTAAATTCCTGTCAGGCAAGTGAATAATCACACCCTAGATGGCTATCACAGGCCACAAAGGCAAACACTTGACCTCTCTCTTTTCCTCTGCCAAATGAAAGTCAACACTTACCTTCTTAGCAGATCCCATACTTCCACCCAAGTTTCCACCCATCCCACCATCTGGATTGGTCTTGAGTGGTGTATTCACAGTTGCGCAAGATGCCGACTTTGAGAGCTGCGTAGGGGTGCTTGGTGACGACACGCTAGCTGCAATTAAGTCTAACGGTTCGGTCTTGATGGATAAGGGCTTGTTGGCTGATGCCTCGAGAGCTTTCTCATTCAACCACTCATTCATGAAGAACTGGTAAAACAAACAAAAACAGTCACAAGCAAATAATTAAGTAATTTCTTGCTGAAGTATAAAATACAACCTGAATAGCTTAAAAGTGCTTCTTCCGATTTTTGTCTATTGTGTTCTCTACTTGATATGAGAGCCTGGCACTTGCACACACGCCCCCATCAAGTACCGTGGGAAACAAAGCTGTGGTTTTGATGGTAGAAGCAATAATGCATATTGCAAAGCCCTATTCAATACTGTGCTAATATTGATGGTTAACCACTAAAACGGCAGTTTTTTGTTTATATCTTGGGAATGAAATGAATTTGAGGGCTCAAATTTCAGGATGACAATGAGAAAAATACGGCCTTTCTTCTGATATCAAACTCGATACTACTTCCGGGTAAATCAGGGGGGTCACAAAGACGATCGGAACACGCACTTTTAATATATGATTTACTAAGTAAAAAAAAGTGCAATTTAGGTGCAAAGTAATTTTACTCTTGCAGACAAGATTTCTTTTCTCCATTCTCCTGACAAAAAAATCTTCCATGTTCTTGCTGCTAACATTTCTTTTTCCCTCAGTTATCTTTCCCATCAGTATTTCCTTCTATTTCTACTTTTATTATCATTGCTTCCAATCACTCCTTACAAAATGCAGCTCTGAGAATAATAATAGTTCCTTAGATCACTAACAATTCAGTTTCAGTTAAGTTTAGCTCAAATAAGTTACTTGTTTATTTGTTATTTGTATATTGTTCGCTTTTGATCATACTTGTAGACATATACATGCAAAAATGAAATTTTTTTCATTTTTTTGCATGGTAGAACTCAATGGTAGTAGTAATCTTTTCAATGATTTCAACCCATGAGTGAGATAAACAGTTTGTAACATTTGTAATAATATAACAAGTAGGGAAAAATACCTTTTTTGTTTTAGGAAACTTAAAATGCTTGCTGCATGCAGGAATGGGGGATGACATCGTCTGCGGGTCAGTCACCAAACTGGACAAGGAACTTGGAATGGTCAATGACAGGCCTGATGCACTTGATGTCGATGTAGTCGCTGTTGTTCTCGGAACCGTTGTAAGCAACTGATGGTTGTCCGTTGAAGTGGGAACAGTAGTGGTAGCTGATGAAGATGTGGGTGCTACCGAGTTGGACTCCTCATCCATGGAAGATAACTCTGCTCCTGATGTTGTTGTCGTTGATGCTGCACTGTTTACTCTACTTCTCCTGCAAAGAAAAAATCACCGAAGTGATGAGTTTCAAATAATGCACAATTCACAAGCACCACAAATCCATTTTGTGATAATGCATGACTCGTCAAGGTGGGTGACCCAATCATGGTTTAAATTTTATTACAATTTTTGCTCCTTAAAATGGAAGCATATTACCAAAAACATCTCCTTTACCATGTTGATATAAAATTGGATGGATGATTGAGCACAATGCTTCAAGTAATTGGTAGAGCTATGAGTTTTAAAAAAATTTTCGAGTCGCAACACGACAAGCACACTTTTTTTTAACTCATAGCGAGACCAAGTACGGTGGGAGTATTGTGAAAGAAAAATCCTCCAATTTTATCAGTATTTTTGTTTTCAGTAATCTTATGTCCTTTATTACTTTATACATGTCAGTTTGAAAATGCAAATATGCACAACCAGAACCTAGGACGCCAAACCCAAAGACACCTGAAACCAACACGCTAGTCCTGAACCAAACAAACTTGCTGCGACACTAGAACTAGACAACCCAAAAACTACAACCAGGGCACCACCACCCACACCTGACCCTTAACATTTGACACCATCTGACACCCGAGCATTTGACAACCGAACCATGGCATCCAACACTAACTCGAAACAACCCCCCACATACACCAAACATCTAACACCAAAAATCTGACACTTAACAACCCAATACCAACAATGCCTGACACTTAACACCCATTTGACACCTTACACTCCATAAAACGACCTTAAGACGAAAACTCATGAAACTCCCCTCCAAGAAATGAACATCCCAAAACTATTTTCAACCAACATTAGCCTCCATCAGCCAACTGTCCAATTAAAAAGATAATTGGACGGCACAATTACTTTGCTAGCTGTTACATGAGCCAATTTCCACTGTTTTAACTGGCTATTTCAACTGTGTACAATGATTAGGAGCAGATTCTGAAAACAAAATAAGAGTTTAATAGTCCATTTGTCTTAAGGTAAAAAAATAAGCAACTAATTAGCCTAGATGACATTGTGTGTTTTTAATTTTAATGTGGTTTGGTCGACCACATTTGCGAACGTTTTTTTCTCATAACATCAAAGGAAACATTTCCTGGCCTTAAATTTTCAACTGGGTTATGAAAAAATATGAACTTTTCTTCTGAATCAAAATCTCACTTTTGATGTAAAGTGGAGTTATCGATCAGGATGCACACCTTAAGGCTATCAAATTGAGCTAAAACCGTTCCACTGCCTCTGGCAATCCGTGAACTCAGGCTATAAAATTAATCAACCGTCTGATGACCCAACAGGAATATGTAGTAGCAAATTCCAGCTATAGAGGTTTCTTACTATTCAAGATAATGCTCTGAAAGCCTTCAGACCTACATCTCCTAACTGGACTTGGACTCTGAGGTAAATCCCATCCCATTAACCGTCTAAACCTCGTAATACAGCTTGTACAGTTCCCTGCTTGTTCATAGAATAGGCTCTCGGACCGCTTTATTTATCACCAATCCTTACAAATATGCAAACGGGTAACGGTATATGGCATATATTACAGAACGACTTCCCACAGCCGCACATACCACTCTCAATTAAGCAGTCCCATTGCATTCTGATTGGAGAAGTTGAAGTTTCTACTATTTTTTTGGTTGACACAAACAATACATTTTCCAACAGAACAGTCATCCACGCTTACACGGAAAGCTAAGTCTCCCTTGCGTTTTAGCTGGCAGCCCAGGTATCAATTCTATAGAAACTGAAGAGCTTTCTACTGTAAGTAGTACTACATCTATACATGTTTATTCTCAGAGGACAGTTACCTTTTAGCTGCTCCTTTCTCCGCCTCCTGTTGTTTGTCTTGGTTTAGTGGGTACTTGAGGTGCTGGCTAGAAACTTTCTTCTGCGGCCCCTGTTGCTTTTTACCTACATAGGATTGACAAAGAGTTGTTTGTAATATCTTCCTCATTTTTTTAAGCGACATCCATCCACCCAAATTCTAGTTAATCTAGTTTACAAAGTAGGCTTTACCTTTAAAAACACAAATTCTAAAAACAATGCGAACTCCTATTTACGCTATGCTTAAAATATGTCTCCGCCGAATGTCGCGACAACCCCCCTCCCCAACACGTCGCAAGCTCCCCCCCACACGCCCACCGCCCCTCCCCACACCCCCCACAACACCCGTCCCTCCCCAACATCAACCAACACCCCCCACTCCTTAACACCCTGCAACACAACTACCCCCTCGCCAACACCCCCACCACACCCCACCCCACCCACCACACACCCTCCCCTCCCCCCCTCCCAACCCCCATACCTAACCCCCTCCCCAACCCCCCAACACCCCCACCACCCCCTCCCCTTGGCATAGTATCTCATGTAGCAACGGAATTTTGCCTATCATCCAACGGACCGTTTCAGAGATCCAGCAATTACTCATAATATTTAATTAGCTCATTTGCATCCTAAGCCGCAATATTCACATACTTTCAAATTGCAAAAGGATGCCCCCAAGGTTGGGGGGGGGGGGGGGGGGGGGAAGGGGGGGGGGGGGGGGAATAATTATATCTTTCATGCAGCCAGAAAATTTGAGTATCTAATGTACTGTGTCAAAATATTACAATTACGCTGATTTTTTGCATTTAATTTAGCTCATTGCATACTCAATTGGCCGAACTAACGCCCAAAATCTAATAGTCAGGTCGGACTCTTCCTTCCACCAAGTCCAAGGTACATCATTATACGCATTAACGACTCAGAAAAACTTGTAACACAGCCTTACAGGAAACTTGCCTAATTATGCAATTAGATACTTAATTAGCATATTTTTCGTCCAAACTCTAATCAGGTCGAAACTCATCCAACCCGCGTCTTTCACACAAGTTTACAATCATTTCGACCATAAGGAACTCCAATAAATCGTATACAATGTGTGTTAACCTTTTTATCACACGGACGTCCGGACGGACGAACGAACGGACGGACGAACGACCTCGCATTTGATAGTCCCTCCCCCCCGTTCCGATCTTGTTCGGCGGGGACAAAAATAACTGGATATGGAATAAGGAATACATGTTTTTTACGGTCATGAGAGCTTGTGGTACAGTAGTAAAAGCAATGGACGCATCTCCATGTTGTGGGTTGGAGTCCTGCTGCGACCACATGCTGAACACCTTGCAAAACACTTCAGCTGCTTGATTTTATATACCAGGTGAAAATGGGGGAGCTGTACAGGAATGTCCACAATCTTATTGCTTTATGGGTTCTTCTGACCAAGTGTAGTGATTAGAGCAATTGATTTGTGGGCACATAGAAAACTTTACAGATTTTTCAAAGAATGCCCCGTTACTAATTAAAATCGGCCCACATGATCTTTGAACCCAAATCATTGAACAATGGGCGTTAGTCCGCGGGTTTTCTCCAACTGGATTTTCTTTTCCACTCTGCAAATCAGCACAACATGCCCCTGTAAGTGGCCATGGGACCTTTGACCAAAATCTGTTAGACCCCATAGGGGCCTTGGGTCAGTGGTTTCCCTCTGGCCAGTTTGGTGATTAGAGCAATTAGATTTAAGGCCGTGTGACCGTGAGTTTCCGAGTAGCGATTTTGGTTTGTAACTTTGCAATATTTGATATTTTATGTAAAAGTATACATTTCTAGAAAGAAAATTGGACATGACACCCGATGATGGGCAATAGAATTATGTAAAACTTTCCGTATTTTGAGAAAAATTACTAAAAAAAGAACATTTTTGCCAAAATCTTCCAACGCATAACAAAAACAATTGCATTTTCATGATTTTCTTATGTTATTGTTAAGAACAGACAAATTTGTCTAGGGACGGTGTTTTTTCATTTTTTAAAAATAGAGCTTACTTTCGAAATAGAAGGACAAATTAAAAAAGTGTGATTTTTACTTTTCTTCTTTCCCTTTTCCAAATTTTAGTATATATTGGAGATATCTGTAGTTAGAAATCGAAAAATAACAATTGCGAAACCGTCCCTAGAGAAGACCGCTTGCTATCGTAGAAAGTTAAACATTACCTTTTACTTCGGTATTTTTGATTTAATTTGTCTGAACAATTTGCCAAAATTTGCGAAAACTGAACATTGAGACAATTCGTGTTTTCGTAAAAAATTGACTTTCACTTTATCACTCCATTTCAAACTGTCTCTTTCTCAAATACTTTATCTTTGACTCAAATTGAGTATGTTGTGCAAGTGATGAAAAAGCATCTTTATGCACTATTGAATCAAGCATCCTTTTTCTCTAACTCCTACGCCGAAATTAATAAATGTAAATTTCAGTCTGTCTACATTAGCGCTTTGGTTTCCATTTTCCAAATTTATGTTTCGTTTTCCAATATGGCGTTCGCGCAAAGTACATTAAAACATGCGGACGCTTCATTACGCAGTAAAAAAGCACCGCGCGACGCGCGATTGGTGCCCTTGCGCCTGACGGCGTAAAAGGTGCTTAAATTCCCGCCGTTTAGACCACGCGTTCTTTGTGACTTTAATGGTCAAATAGCTGTTTTAAAAAAAAAAATCGGCAAAAATACAGCTCAGGATTGTCTGCAGTGGATAACCTGTGTTGGTAACTATAGAACACAGTTGATTGTTTAAAATGGTTCAAAAAGCAGAATTCGTGTAAAAAACCAAAAGCACAAGGGTTGACACTGGTCCTTAACATCCATAAGAATTTACGAGTTTTAAAGAATGTCCCTTTAAATTGCCTATCTTTGATCCAATCTTTATCTTACGAATACACCCCCATATGGGCCTTAGGTCAGCGATCAAAGCTAGTGATATAGGCATGATTTTGTGGCACAAGGAATATCTAGATTTCAAAATCCCTTTAATTGGCCCAGTTTTCTCTGCAATCGGGCTTTTACAAACAACGGCGTTCGTCCAGACAGAATTTCATGACTGGTAGTTGTGTCCATTCCTCAAAAGGCGACACAAACTAGCAATCATCAGCATTACTACATACCACACACAACCAAAAACCAGGATATATTGCACATTCGCCCTTCGCCCCATGCTGCAGAATTGGGTAAGAAATGAGGAGTCCCTACTGTTCATTTTCAACAGCCTCTCGTTCCTTCTCTGGAGCTTTGCTTTCACTTTTTGGACAAAGTCTCTTTTGTTGGGCCCACTTTGGAACGTCACGCTTATCCTCTTCTTTTTTGTTGTTGTTTTTTGCTCGGGCTTCTGTTCCTGTTGCGGTTCCTGTTGCTGCTGCTTTGACAAACCCACCCGCTATCCCTCCAAGGCCTGCTGCCGTCTCTTTTCAGTCTTTTCCATTTTCTTATGGGCCTTCATAATGGCCTCCATCTTGCCGCTCTTCCCTGGTCAGTTTCCTGGCGGTTGGATGGAGTCTGAGGTCCGAGGGCTGTTTTCTTGGGCACTTAGATCTACATTAGATGTTGATGTGTGCGATCATCTCCCTTTTACTGGGGCAACTGGTTCGGGCTGAGCATTGTTCTGAAATAAAGGAAATTGCAGATTGTTATAGTGGATTAACAAAGTTATTTTAAAGTTTCTCAAACAAACAAGGTGAATTTGAAATAAGAATCTTGTAATTGTTCAACACTGATTTTTTTTATTCTAGCTACTAATACTTTTTATGTAGTGCATAATTATGCCCCCCCCCACAACTATGGTTCAATCACATTTTATTGAAAATATGCAAATGAGCTCATTAATATCCATAACGTGTCCATGAAGTATACAGCACAGGACATTGTGTCAACTATATCACCGTGTCACGTTAGAAGTTCAATGAGTAATCCGTTTAGTCTGTAGAGTGTATTAATGCGGTCTCTTTAAAATATGCAAAGGAGCTCATTAATATTCATAACCTGTCCAAAAAGTAAACAGAACATGACCTCATCATGTTCTATCATCATGCCACGTTAGAAGTTCATTGAGTAATTGGTTTAGTCTATCGAGTGGATTAATGCTTTTGCTGCCCTCCGCCCACCCATTGATCTGCAAGTATAATATAAGCCAACACAACACATTGTGTTGTGGGGCCAAAATTTAAACCGGATTAATTCAGCCATTAGTGCTACTTCAAAAGCATCAGATTAAGCATTTTCAACTCTTGTATCCCCAATACAGAACCAAGAGAGATGGCAAACCTCGGGAGGTTAATATTACAATAACATCTATAAATCAAGTGAATTTCCCCAAAAGACACAGTTCTTGCACACAAATATCAATCGATCAAGATCAGATAATCTTTAACAGTTTATTATCAATATCCAATCATGTAATCATATCATGTGACATACCTGAGCATTGTGAGCTGACAGTGAAACCCTGAGTGGTGAAACAGTCCTTTTCTTGTTGTTGCTACTACTCAAACTACCTGCTGGATTGGACTCCGATGGTGAAACTCCTAATCCCTTGTGATTTCCTGCTTCCGGTTAGGTGGTTCGCGCAAAATTCCCGGTTCTGCCCATCTTCGCTGTGGTGTTTCCGCCTGAATTTTTTGATGCCGCAGTTTTTCTTCTTGCATGCACACCTCACAGGAAACGAGCTGCAAGTGACGGTTTGGGGAAAATTCAAGTTACTGTTATAAATTCTAACCAAATACAGATAATGCCTAGTGAAACATAAAGTTGATAAAACTAACGCATTTTAAATAGGAATTAAAACACATGCTGCGTACATCATCTACTTTATCATACCACTAAGGAGATATCAAAGGATACCACATAACTGGGTATATTTTTATCTAGTTAGTGCACACTACGCTTAATTTGAGGTTGGTGGACCAAGTACTCTTCTGATCCAATTCACCTAGCACGAATGTTTAGTCTACACATTGGGCACAAAATTTTGGCTTATAATACTTTTATACAGATTTAAATACATTTTTTTTTTAATGAACAGACATGTTACATTTTTATCAAATATATTTAGAATGACTTAGTGGTACAAAAAAACCATTAAATGTGTTTGTTCCTATCCTGTTTCCACCCCCCAACCCCAGAAGGAGCCATCAATTATCATGTGAAAGACTGCAGATTTCTCATTGTCGCCTTGAAATTTTAGTCTCCAAATCTATTACTCATTATAATACTAGCACAGTAGTGAATAGGGCATTGCAATGTGCACTATCACTTCTACCACCAAAACCGCAAGTTTGTTTCCCACAAAACTTGGGATGGTGAGTGCTTTGATAACTTCACATTGGGCATCTCTCAAGAGTACACAGCAATTCAAAGCATCTCATCCATACATATTTATGTTATCAGCTTCCAGAAAGTGTCCCAATTTTCTTCAATGTCCATTTTGTTCATGAATACAATGACTTTTATGGTTATGCCATTTCCCATTTTTCTTTTTGCAAATCCAAGCTTTTAACTCCAAATATTTCCAGGTCAATGTTGCAAACGTACCTACTTTCTAATTATAATCAAATAATCAAACCCAATGGTGACCTCTGAACCTTTGCTTATGTTGCCTAATGAATAGAGTGAAAGATGAATGGTGTTGTCCTCAAATGAGTGCCTGATTTCTGCATTGGGATTACAAGACCGCCTCACAATCGTGCCTCATTGCCATAGGTATTGGCATCAATACAAAGTCCAGTTTTGGAAAACTTGGAATACATAAGAACAAGAGGGTTGGGTGCGGATCCAGACCAAAAATCATCAGGTTTAACTATTTCAATCATTAACACCTTCACTCCAACTTCTATTTTCTTTGGTATTTCCGTGTTGACCCCTGAATGCGTAATACAAAGAAAATTTCGACACACTTAAGTTTCGTTTTGTTAAGTTTATCTGCTGTGGTTGATGAGATCACTCCACTGCATTATTTGTTTACCATATTTGGAAACTTAGTTATTTTTATCATTCGTCTTTCAATGACGTCTTGCTATTTTAATTACACAGGAAATTTAGTATCTCACAACCTTTACCAGTTAAAATTTATTAAGTAGCCCTTATAATATGTAAGACCACAAACTGCATGTCATGTAGTTCTTTAATCTTAGCTTTATAATTTTGGTATAAAAGTTACAGAATCCTCAATATTTTGGTGCAGTTTATGGTACTAGTGGTATTGATAAGTGCTCACAAAATATGGTCTGCCTTGTAGCAACTCCAAGTTGCTGAAGATGCTTTTTCCTATATTCCTAATGAGCATCTGGGTGTGTGCATGTTTGTAGTGTGCTGTGTTAAATAAACTTCATTTAACATCTCTCTCTTGCAGTGATTTTGGAAGTCAGATTTAACCGATATGCACATGTACCACAACAGTAACGACCCAGGTTTATGCGGGTACAGATGCATAAGAGATATAATGCCTAACTTTCCACCACGCAAGCGTGTGAAAAGTTATGCATTATATCGCATGCATCTGCACCCGATAAACCTGAAAAAGGTCATAAGTAATATCATGTGTATACAAAAAGAACTGCACAAAAGTGACTAACCAACTTACCTATTAAAGAAAGGCAGCTTCATATCCAACTGCTCACTCAGCATGACTCTGCCTTTGTACTCTATAATAAACTCATTCTTTTTTAGTTCTTCACTGGCAATCAAACCTACACCATTCTTGCCTAACTTTGCCTTCTGACCCAGAGTTCTCAGTTTGGGTTGTCGTATACTGTTTATTGAAGGCGTTTGCTTCTGACAGAGGGTGGCTATTTTTTTGTTGAACATCTGCGCTGTAATGATTGAAGGCCGCTTCCCTCATATCGGTCATGATGCTCTCTGGACAACAAGTACCAAATGGAATGAGAGTTAAGAACTGACATACCAACTGCTTTTAAATTCTTGTGTGTTAATTGCAATGCCCCACCACTACAAAATAAAACTCACAGGCCAGGTCTTCCCAGGACTTCATATGGGCAGTGGGGTTTGAGAGCCCCACCCGTTTTATTTGACCCCCACCCTTTTTACTGCACAACCCTTTTACTGAAAATTTTGGACCCCCCCCCTTTTTTACAATTCACAAGCAATATTTGTGATTACCAGTAATGGTAAACAGCAACATAAACTTTCCCATCACAAATTTTTGCCCCTGTTCTCTGTATAATAAAGTATACAAATATTTATCGTATTATATAATTTATTTTTTTGTTGGCCAGATATCGAAATAAGCACACAGAGTACATGAAATGAACGTTGAACCAATGTTGTGTTATTGATAGCAACATCCATGGTTGAAATCAGGTAGGCTAGCCATAGCCCGTCTGCTCAAAGCTCGGTCTTAGACTGGGCATGACTGGGCATGTACGCATTATGCAATTTGTACGTGATCAGACTCAACTCCAATACCAGTCATTTTTCCAGACCCCCTATCAGCTTTTTCTTTCTTCCTCAATCTCATTTGCATCAAATCTCTCAAATTCTGGCATCAGAATCTGAATCTTCTTCCCCAAAAATCACGATCCCAACTCCTGTTGTTTTTGACTGGCGCCGCCATTTTAAAAACTGAGACTTGTTAAAAATCATCTGGTGGGAGTTTGCCGATAATGCGATCATTTACGAACGCTATTTTCATTCACAAATGGGGAAGACCCGATCATTTTAGTAAATAAACGATGGAACCAATCACCGTAAAACAATTGATCTAAAACTGATGCTGATATGTAACATGCTTCATGAGCTCCGTGAGGCTGTTGGCAAATCGAACGAGCTGGCCAGGGAAGCGATAGATACATTTAATTGCGAGCAAGGCGAAGGAAGTGTTATTAGTATTACATTTCATTTCATGTTCAGGAATTTTACGCCACCCTTTATATGTCAATCCTCCACGCTTTATTACAGTCCCGCCCCCCTTTTAGTGGAAAATGTCAGCCCCCACCCTTTTGGCGAATTTTCAAGATTTTGTAACCCCCCACGCATTTAATGAGTGGCACTGCCCACTTGCAGAAGGGCCTACCCAATTTTTCACGAATTTTCTCTGAAACAGATGTGGAGACTAAATTTTTTAAAATTCTAAAGTGTGATGTACAGTGAACGCTTGGGTAAGAAGTTACACTCATATATTTACCATGATAATTAAAACTAGAATCCTTGATTTATTTAAAGTTTTGGGTGTTTGTAACATTTGACGTACACTTCGTCCGGCCTGTACTAAGGAGTGACATCATAGCTTTCACCCAGTATTAAACGCAGTAAAAATAAGCCGCAGCCGTAATCGCGAACGTACAAAGTCGGCACGCGAGATACGCATGCACAAAGCTGCGCGAAAGCTATGAACTCATCCATTTCCGGAGAACCATTGGCAATTTCAACAAAAAATCAATACAATAGTCTACGATACTTGATTTTACCTCCAGTCCTGTTTATCATTAACCGTACCTTAATACAGTAACATTTATAACACTATACATTTGGATACACATTTACTTTCTTAAGTTTACTACTCATATCACAATCTCAGGCTTTATTTGACCGTCAGGGGCCCGC